>JACXGK010000799.1:0-15382 GCA_016801125.1 Novumbra hubbsi
CCCCCCCCCCCCCAATAACATAAGAAATACAATCACTGTTGATGTCAACTAAAATGGCCAAGCAGGCTTTCCCAACAGCGGGATGAAGCCAAATTCCTACAGTCAGATTCCTACTCCCAAATTTCTACAAGCAGAATGTCACTCCTAGTGATGGATGACTATGGCTTGTGAAGGCTTCCGGATGGGAGTGGTCGTCCAAAACTGGGATGATATCCCAAATCCGTGCAAAAGTCCTTGTTGCCTTGTCATTCGTCTGATTGTCGCAAACAAGTGCAAACATCTTTTAAAAACCTTTGCTTTAGGTGTGCTTACTTACATTCCAAGCTGCCTTTAGATGATTTGACCATGTCTCCCATCACTAAAAGCTTGATTTGACTCACTTAATTGGCTAATATGGCTAAATATCTATTTAATAAAATGCAGCACATGTAATCCAGCAGAGGTACATGTATAGATCTGGAACATAATCAATCATATTCACAGTTCTACAAAATACTGCAGGCCACCCACATATTCGGTTTCCTTAAGAGTTTTGACCATTTAGACTTTCTGTGTCCAAATGCTGAGTGAAACAAGAGAATGTAGAAGAAAAATAAGTCAAGCGTCCAAACTGTAATTCACCATGACAGGGAAGCAAGTAAGCACAAGGCTCATTTGGGAGACATTCTCCTGTCACTAAGATATGGACTCTTTATCAAATTGTGACTGACAAACACATCTCACATTCAGGCTTTCGTGCTCGCCAGACTCCCAGGAGAAAATGTCCTGGTGTCCTCTCTGCCTGTCTGAATGATGATATCTAAATCTCAGCACAGCTGCTCTGCCAAGAACAATGAGAGTCCCAGAGAGGTTTTAGGAGTGGTTGAGACAACCACCACAACACTTGGGACATCCACTGGACGTAAGAGATACAAGCATAGCTGTCAGCCTGCGGCATTTCTTCTCTCCTGATAGTGAGAACTCTCTACCGCTGGGAAATGAAGTTTATTGGTTAAGTGGTATAAATCCAAGACTAACATGTTTTGTGGAGGTGCAAAAAAAATACACATATACCATTCTGCTTAAGGTTTTGAAAATTGAAGAATGCTTTAAAAGATTTGATCTCAGATACAATTTCAAAATGGAATGGAAAGCTTTATGAGGGCAGCCAACTTTCAAACACACAGTAGATTGGAGTGAGATGTCCTGTCGTGAATCTTATTGTTTCTACCCTTTGATCAATGGGTGGGGTTCAGCCCCAGGTTTTTTCATTTGGATCATGGGCAGTTACTTTTTTCATCTAAGCTTTCCACTTTCCAACACCCTGGCACAAGTTTGTCTCATTTGTCCACACTTTTTTCCAGAATTCTACAGACTTTTTTTCCCCAAAATGTGACCTTGCCATGCTGTCCATAAATGATACTAGTGGTTTGCGTCCTGTAGTGTACACCCTGCAGTCCTACTTGTGTTTGTCTCTGTGTAAGATAGTGTTTCAATGCCTACATCCTGGAGAATATTCCTGATCTATTGGACAGTTGTCAGGATATTCTCTTCGCCATTACATTTATTCTTAATTCATCCACTTCTGAGTTCTTCCTGTCCACCAGGTTGTTGGCCTTTTGCTGAGGTCACCAGGGGTGGCATTCTGCTTCTTAATGTACCGGTTGGTTGTGGCACACTTAATGTTTTACCTCGGATGGATTTATTGTGATTTATCTGCCTCTTGACAGTTTACTTGACTGGCACTGTCTTTGGTTCTCATGTGGTCACACACCAGAAACAGACTTCCAAAAGAAGAGTCGATAACCAACATTAATTAATGACAGCATTCTAGTTCATTCACCAAGAAACTCAAACAAACACACGTGCCTAAAACGAAACAGCTGGGAAGACAATTATCCAAATAACTTTGGTACCCCAAAATAACCAGTTTTTTAATGGTCTATTTAATATATATTAGTCAATACCATCAAATTACAGCAGACAGTCTGCACTTTACACCTTTTTCTGCCAAATCCAATGTGCTGGAGTCAAAACAAAATTCACTGTAGCTCAGTATGACTATTGTTTATTTTTGCTACTTTTGTCAAGGGGGCCATCACTTTGGACCTGGCTACAAGGGGGCAATCACTTTGGACCTGGTTACAAGGGGGCAATCACTTTGGACCTGGTTACAAGGGGGCAATCACTGTGGACCTGGCTACAAGGGGGCAATCACTTGTAGCTGAACTATAACTGATTGACCCCCCCCCCCCGGCTCACTTCCACAGGCTAACACACAAACAGGACAAACTGTCTTCTGTGCCTGAGAACCTGACAGTTATAGACTTCATTTGGGTCAGGTCGAACGTCTCCCATTTTGTCTTAGCACCTTGTTAGCATACTAGGTATTCAGAAGAGGCATATTTAGTCACTGTATCTGGGGAAAATTGGCCAGAAGCCATTGATTTGGCAAAGTCTATGAGTAACTTCTCGGTTTACATCTAATGAAGTACATGTGAATTCATGCCTCTGAATGGCCCGACAAGCTGTTTTTTCAGATCGTACGTCAGGAAAGTGCTACAATCGTGCATGCATTTTTGCTAAAACACTTGCTCTACATTTACAGATCGCTGTAGAATACATTTTCAGGGAGGTGGAAATGCATTTGACATGCCGTTTTAGACATTTCCCTCTCCTAGAGTCATTTTTCCATCACACAACACCCACTCACATGAACCCTCTCCGTTCATGTTTTAATAGGAAATCTGAGATACTACTGAGTCCAGGGCTTAGACTGTCACATCATATGACGCGCTGCAACTAATGCAACCGACAAATGGGCATATCACAGAACCTAGTTCCATGGCGATCCTCCCATAGAAACAGGTGGCAGTCACTGTAAGACCAGATGCCCCACTACAGCCGTGGTAAAATGTGTCTCTCGCAACACAACAGGGAACAATGCGTGGCGAAGGCGGAAGGTGGTCCGACTTCCATTGAAGCTCCCGGGGGCGGCGGTGGTGGTGGGGGGGGGGGGTCCTGGTGGGAATGGGCAGCTTGGCAAACAGTTGGTTTCCCTCCACCAAAAACCATTCTCCATCACACTTAGGGGAGCCGGCTCGATTCAGCCTGGTGGCAGCCACCTCAAACATACCAAGAGGCTCATGCAAAAAGAGTCCGGCGTTGGCTTTGTTCAAAACACCCTGCTCGTTAATGTCACTGTGTGAAACCTGCTAGGGCCATTTGCTTTAGCTCTATATATAGACACAAGCGTTACCCGTTCAATGGAAGTAAGGTTATGGCGCAGTGCCAGCCTCCGGTAAAGTCTGCATTGTGCCAGTTGGCAGTAGATCAAGCCACAATCAACCCACACTGTTGAGGCAAATTAGCCCTAACAACTTGGCCCCGATAACATTTCGGCAGCTTTAGTGTTGCATTTGTCTTGGTGCTGTCGGTCCTTCAGGGACGTCACGTTGAAACAGTCATGTAAACTTTGAACACTAGTGGATGCGAGGATGGAATAAATGAAATTCTAGGACGAATACTGTAAAAGCTGTTGATACTATTACTTGATACATGAATGTGATCTAGAGAAAATTGTGTCAAATCTTGCTAAGGGTTTCAGCAATGTGGACATTATTGCAGTTTGTTTAGAATACAGTAAATACATTTTAACAGAACAGAAGTGAGTGACCACGTAAAAACATATGAAGAAAGTTAGATGGTTTGACGAGCGCGTTGTGAGTCATTGCTCTACTTCATTGCTTAAAGTAGTTCAAAGGCACACTGTATTAATTGTTTACACATTGGTTTCATGGGAACAAATTATACTTGGTTGACTGGTCGCAGCTATTTGTAAAACAAGCATGACATGAATTATTTCCGCTGCACAGGTGCTTTTTAGAAATGTTGTGCTTGCGATGTGATCTGTGCTGACTGTATGGACAACATTTTATGAACTGTCAGAATCCTCAAGAAATCCATTTACATGCAACCGTTCTGATTGAAGGGTTGAGTGAAGTGTATAATTAGACATCATATAACATGCCTTCTTCAAAACATTGGATTTGTTTGACATGTGATATGGGCCACTCTGACATGGCTTGACAGTCACGTGTAGACTGACACAGTAGGGAAGAGGGATATCGTTTCAAGATTTTGGAAGGATCCTCATTCCTGAGAATACCGGCACTCGTTCTGTCCATGTGCAGGTAGGTGGCCAATCAGTCAGCAAGAATTTCTCTTACCGTTATACCATGATACCATGGCAACATTCTTTGAAGACATGAAGGCCGTTCACGGGGGTGGTCAGCTTGAGAAGTTGTGATCACGGAAGAGGTAGAAAATGACCCCCAGCTTTAAAGGAAATTGTCCTGGAATATAGTTCAGCCCCACAACCTGGCAAGTGTTGATCCGACATTGGCCGCTGAAAGAACATTAACCCGGCCTTCTGAGTGAGGTCTTATGTCAAACTATATGCAAATTTCCTTCTAAATATTAAAGTCTGTGTTAGACGAACAGTTATTCAGCATTGCTCTAGCCTTGGAGGACCATTTTCTGCAAGTTGCAAGTACTTCCTGAGAGTAATTCTGCAGTTTCTCTCCTTCTTCCTAGCAGATCCTCTCAAGATCGGACAAATTGTATGGGAACTGCAATCTTTAGATTTCCCCACAGACGTTTGAAGGGATTCAAGTGAGGGCTTTGATAGGGCCCCTCAAGGACATTAACAGACTTGTCCCAAAGCTAAATGATAAATGTGATGGAATCAGAACCTCCTTGTTGTCAGTTGGTCAATAAGCTGGGAGCCACAGGTCCTTCATACAAGACTACATTCTGTCACCAGGGGTCAGCCCTCTGCTGGTTCTTGATCACTGCCATCCACGGGCACTTCGGGGTCACTGGCAAGAAAATACTCTGCCTCCTTGTAGTCGCTAGAGCTTGACTAAAGAGGTGTGACTTGAGTCTCTCCCACAGGGAAAACCTGCAGTGTTGTGCAAGGCAGGATACTTCATTTATAACTGCTTGGTGACAGGAAACTAATCAGTCAGAGGTGGCAATTTCCACACTCCAATAGCCCACAGAGTAACAAGCCTAATCCTAAAGACTAACAACTCACATCCTTGATCTACACCCACAAACTCATCAAGGACGGAGAGCAAAGAGAGGGTATTCCAAACAAATTGACCACCGTCAAAACATTCCATCATGATTTTATGAGGTGTGAATGATGACTAGATGATCATGTCAAAACATCCTGTTTCCCTACAAGAACTACATCCCATGACAGTAGTGTTTTTTTGAATAATTATTGAGAAAGGTTTTAAGACCATGTATGTCTATGTCATTAGGTTTCACCGAGTCCAGACCTGGTCCCAGTCCATCCCTATGACAATTTTTACATTTTTAATGGCAAATGTGTCTGCCTACCAGGAGGACGTGAGCACGCTAAGCCTAGCAATGTTACAGATGTGTTAAAACCATGAAACTACTATAGCAATGTACCATTGTTACTGTACAACACATTCTAAGCTAGCACTACTAAAGCTGAGCGTAACCAGCTAGGTAGCCAGCATGTTTAAATATTTGCATTTAAATATTCATATCTATACATAAATGTAATGTGTCAGCTCCCGCTCTAATCAATCACTGACTATGGATGCTTCTGATGCTGGTTGCACTTTATTTGGAGATTTTGCATTTCCATCTGGGAATGTTCTGTAAATGGTAATAATATCAACAACTATAATCTCAACAACAGACTATCGGTTTATAAACAACTACTTGCTAAGGTTAGGTTTAGGTTTAGAAAAAGGTTTAGGGTTAAGGTTAGGGACAAAATAAAGTTTTGATTTAGGGACCGGAGGGGGCCTCCAGACAGCTCCCGCTCACATCAATCACTGACTCCCAAAACATTTTTATTGTTATTTTTAATTGATTGTGAAAGATAACGCTCTAACTTTCCACTATTCATACTTCTATACAAAACTAGGTTACGCTTTATTTTGAGACTTCCTATTTCCGTCTGTAGATGTTCCGTAAATGGTAATAATATCAACTCAGTTCAAACAAATTGATACAACAACTAAGTTAAGTGTAGAATAGAGCATCTACGGGCACACTTTTGGGACTCTCAAGTATTACCGCAAAATACATTCTACACACATGGCCAAAAGTATGTGGACACCGTTACTAATTTATGAGTTCAGGTTTAGCCACACTTATTGCTCACAGTTGCATAAAATCTAACATATAACCATGAAATATCCATAGACAAACATCGGCTGTACAATGGGTCATACTGATTTAAATTAGTGACTTAAATTTGGCATTGACACTTTTGCCACAAATCTGTTCATGAAAATTCTGCCCTGATACATTGGCCCCAGTCAAATGTGCTATAATTGTGAAGTGGTAATGTCTAAGAGCAAAAATGATCTGTGTTTCAGGGTTTGGGCTAGGCCACTTAGGGTCATGTTAATGCTACAGGATACAAAGACATTTTAGACAATTGGGTGCATCCAACTTTGTGGCAACAGTTTGGGGAAGGCTTGTTCCTGTTCCAGCATGACTGTGACTCTGTGCACAAAGCAGGTTCTGTATACATTGGTGTGGAGAAACTTGAGTGACCTATACAGAACCCTGACCTCAACCCCACTGAGCACCTTTGGGATGAATTGGAACAGCATACTTTGAGCCTAACCTGTGTCATAAGATAAAAAGGCATTCAATAATTATTGTCCTGTTTCGACAAGACTAAAATAAAAAAAACAGGCCTTTGTGGTGAGATTAAGACACTTTATATCAAACTAGCTAATGTAACATACAGCCTAATGTGCACTATATAAATAAACTCCAAGTCAAATTAGCTTGCTAATGGCTAATTATCAGCATCAGAAGTTAGGATGGATAATCAAGCATTACATTAATCAATATGGTTTTCAAAAGTCATAAAACCAGAGGTGGACCGAAGTCCTTAAAAAACACACCGTTCTAAAAAGGGATCTTACCTTGTCTAAAAGTGACCTCACCTTGTTTGAGACAGATCAGCACCAATCGTAGTTCCAAACAAAAAGAGGTTCAGGTGTGCAGCAGGTGGTTTGTGGAGGGAGATGCACCGCTCTCCCTATTTCAGTAGGACAGAAGTTGTTGTCCTTCTTACTCTAAACCAATGATTAGTTTGTGAGGTGGTACTTTTTAGCAGAAAAGGGATACCAGGTGTATGATCATGAGTTCACCGTTAACATTATATATTATGTCTAATACCATGTGGGAAAGGGGTCTAATACCATGTGATAAGGGGTTTAATTCCATGTGGGAAATGGGTCTAATGCCATGTGAAATAGGGGTCTAATACCATGTGATAAAGGAGTCTCTTACTATGTGTCTAATACCATGTGAAAAAGGGGTCTAATTCCATGTGGGAATGGGGTCTAATATCATGTGAGAAAGGGGTCTAATACCATGTGAGAAAGGGGTCTAATACCATGTTAGAAAGGGTTCTAATACCATGTGAAAAAGGGGTCTAATATAAAGGAAGAATGGGGTCCAATAGCATTATAAAAAGAGTCAAATGCCACATGTAAGTCAATGACTGCCTTCACTTTCATTCTGCCCAGACAATAGGTGTGTTCAAAGTGCAAAGGGACGTATTCAATGCCATTGGCCAAGTCGTAAATAAAAAATACATTTATGTTGGTTGTTTTTCTAACCTCCAGGTGTCAACCTTAAACAAATGCAATGTCCCCTTCCCACTCAAGCCCTGATCTACAGCTGTTACACCCATAAGACAGCCAGTGTGCAGTCTTAAGCCTGTGAAAATGTGCTGCAAGGGATAAATTCAGAGCTGTCTGAGTAGCTGTCAGTGTTAGTGAAAACCCCAGTCATTGCCACCTTCAGATCTAGCTTGCATGCGAACTGCGATGCTCCCCTGGTGAGGATGAGTTGGACTTTCCCACAGTGAGGAAATCTTAACTCTAACGTCTGGAAGCTTCTGCTTCCTGCACAGTGTAGTGTCATTGAACTTAATTAAATTTATTGTACTACATAGACCTACTTGTCCAGCTTATCTGGACTATACCCTAGCTATGTTGAAGCATTTTGTGTCAAAGCTGTATCTTATTCCAGAGGATTAAGGTATTCTTCCAGGCCAAAAGGGAAGCGGTGTCCTGCCAGTGACAGCTATGTTTCACTGATGGAGTAGGATTGGATATGAACATTCGTAGTCACTAACAGAATGCATGGATTTAGAGGGACATGGCTTTGGTCTCGTGCAGTAGGTTGTTAGACATGGAGCGTTAATCACAAATAAAAGCAAACCATGTCCTTTTAATGAATGGCTTGATACAGTTGTCAGATGTCCTCAAAGGTGTCTAATGAGAACAGGTTACGAGGGGGTTCTGAGAAGTAACAGATAGCCAGAGCACACCCTCGTACAATAATGCAACATGACTGGGGTGGATTTCACATTCATGGCAGAACATTCTCCAAGACTATTTTTACTGTCCTGAGCTCAGTCAACCCTGGACAAGATCCAGAATGGTAATATTCAGTTCTAATGCCGCCCATTGCTGTTTCTCCCACTGCAAATAGAGGAGAGACCTGGAGCATAGCACTATAATTGGGTAGGGGGAGGGACAATCCTGATTTAGGGCTCTCCAAACTTTCTCAACCTTTCACCAAACTGTGTTGGCACTGTGAAAACTGATGAAAGAGAAGGTCCCACACCCTTCTGCTTTTTGTTTTTCAGGTATCCCAGGCCTTCCCTGTTCATTAGGCCTGCTCCTTATATAGTCACACTCCCCCACTCCTTAGTCACACTGGATACCAGATTATCATGGCAACTAGCTCAACTCTTGACCCAATCAAAAGGGGGATTCTCTGCGAGGGCGTAGCGAATGGAAATGATGGAAAGGCGACGTTTCGCTGTATCTTCGAAAGTATCCTGTGGATTTACGGTCAGGTTCTGGGTCCTCTATTTTTTTTTCTTCTCGTATGAAGATAAGGGTGTTTTTCTGAAAAGCAGCAGGGGGTTAGGAGTAGTTAGAGGACACACTCAGCTGCTAGATTAACTCATCAACGCCACATTGCCGGGTGTCAACAGAAATGTTTCACACACAAGACCGACAAGGAATGAATACCATTTGGAGGTCACAAGTGGCAGGCTCCCCAGTCCTTCAGGCCTTTTTAAATGTTAGTGTCCGTGTGTCTGTTTTTCAAGAGCAAGGAGGTAACTTCTAAACTGCATTGAGAGCAGAGGAGATCCAAACGCTGCTTACTGTACTGTTTCGAACGCTTACTACGCTGTGGAGTAATTTAATATCACAGTAGTGCAGTAAAAAAAAAAGCTAAACAATCTGCGACTATCCAGCCCCACTCGACGGCATGGCGTCCAAAAAGAACAAGAACTACTTTCGCGGCGCCCTTGAAGACACCCAGAGATACATGTTCATTCAAATTGTCTAGTTTACATTTGGCACATTATATGGTCTTCGTTTTTGCTGTCCAATTGCACTTTGGTTTTGGACTGGGCACTTGCCAATGCTCTTCTCGAGTACCAGGGATTGCAAGGCCTTTGCACTTGGCTGGCAGTAAATCTTTGGTATCTGCTAAGCGAAACGTAGTGTTTTCCCACTAAAGCTTTGTCACGTAGGGCGGCATGGCTTTCGTGTTTCCCTTGTTTGCTTTAGATTTGCAGAGGATAAAGCATGTGGCTCGCTAAGCTGTGACAGTGTGTCCTGAACACATTAGTGAGTCGACGTATCTATCAGTGGGGTTGTACCACCGAAATTGCATTTGTCGCCCAGATATCTCCCTTAAGGAGCTATCGATCTCATCTCACCCACACCACAGTGCGATGACACTTCCCAGATTCTGCCGCGACTGCATCGCTGACACAGTGGTCCGCGGGAACGACCTAAGTCAACCGGCGAGTCAAGCCACTGGTATAAGGGGGGCCAACCGACACATGGCTGGGCATTTCTGCCATTCCTGTTTCGCGGGGGCGAGGATCGTGCATGAGGTCCTAACAGTGTTGTTAGTGTTGGGTTCCGTCCTCTGCCTTTTGGTGCTGGGCGCGGGGGGGGGTTTAAGGGGGCGAGCTGTAACATCGGCCCTGTCCCAGCCATTATGGCTCTCCGGTCCCAGGGGCTGGCGCCAGGCAAGCCCTCGGCAGCCGGGGCAGAAAATAGCCTGCTGCAGTTGTTGCACAGGGGGAGAGCGGCGGGAGGAGCATGTCACGCCGGGGGTTCGGGTTGCAGCGGCTGTCATCGGAGAGCGGCCATTACTTCTGGGCTAATTATCCCGGGCCGCGTGTAAACAATCAACCTGCCAAACTGAGGAACACATTGTGGTCACAGCTCGGGGACGTGCCCCCCTACCACCACCCCCCCCCCCCCTTCAGACCCTGGCATTCATTTGGGGGAGTTTGAGAAATTGCAAGGTTTATAAACCTGCAATTTGGTTTGTCAGCTGCAGAGGGAAGCAACTACTGTAATAGAAATATGACTTAGGTCTTTTGGCAAGCTACATAGGCTGGATTCTTTTTTGGTATAATCAATATTGGTCCGATCAATTCAGGTATGGCACTGTAAAATGTATAATCAAATAATTTACAATATATACATAAAAACATTATAGTTTGAAAGGTGTTGTCAATAGGTGACTATTCACTCAATAACATGACATTTAATGAAGATATATATTGGCAAAGATGCACTGACACTAAGTAAAATGTATCCAGTAACAGTAGGTTGGAACCTAATAGCAGTTTACACAAGATGTGTCTACCTATTTTTTTTTTGCTGAATCTGAAGAGCACCTGTCATGAAGAGTGGGCCAAAATTCCTCCAAAGCAATGTGTGAGACTGATCAAAAACTCCACAAAGCTTCTTTGTTGCAGTTGTTGTGACCACAATATATTTTTTCTCAACTTTAGTTTTTTGATCTATTATGGTTGATATGGTCAGATCAAATGGTTATGTCTTGATGAAGTGGGCTCTAGAGTTTTATCCCACCCACCGACAGGGTTGTATCTTAATAACACAAATACGGCGTTTAATGGTAATGTTCATAACTTTGCAGTGTTATTTCGCGATGTGATCAACGAATTATTGAACATAAGGAAAATATTTTCTCCTGGCAATTTTGCAAATCTGTTCCACTGCCACGCGTCACAAGTCCGTAAAGAATCTGCGGTGCAACGTCTCACTGAAAACTCAACCCAAGCCCCTTAGTCCCTCATCCACATTCCCTGGCCTTCGCATAACGTATACATTTTCGGCTCCTCTTTCTATCACACTCTTACCATGCCATACCTGCATCACACAGCGCCAGCCACAGACCGACTGTGGTAAAGTTGTCTTCAACTCCTCAGAGTTGAATTGTGTCTCACTATGACAGCTGGCTTCTATGTGTCACTGGGGCACTGAGGTACAGTGGGTTGTCACTTTGGCACAGGTCTAAGGTGTTATTTAATAAAGTCGGCTTAATGGAGATGCAGACTGACAGTAACCCTTGCATGGATGGCGTCAATTATACCCTCCTGCGGTGGACGGGCTGTCAGTTCACACTGTACATTATTAATTGCCTCGTTTGCTCAGCTCACTGTATTTGTATCTATTTAGAGTGACCAGGTATTTGCGTTGAAATATTTATACGTGCCTACCAAACGAAATTACTTCATCCCCAAGGCGTAGCTAAAGAGCTCATTTGCAGGGCGGGCTTCGATGCAGCGGGTACAAGCCGAAGCCAAACTTACAGAGGTGCACGGTCAAGCAGGTAACTGAAATTTCGAACGGAATTCCAGTACACTGCTGAATGCAGGTTTAGCCATGGCATCAGTTGTAACACTTTGATGATTGCCAGAATCATGATAGGCAATCATTTTTTTTTTTTATAATTGTGCCTATCTCGACCAATCTCTATTTAGGCTTAGTGCGGTCCCCCATTAGCTAATTCAGTTATCTGTGGTTTGTTGGTTTGGTATTTGAGAAGTGTTGAAGATCAGAGTCTGTTTATCTTGTGTTAGTAGGAGTGAGAGGCTTGGTTTACGATATAATTATACCTCGCAGGACGGCGACCCCAGCGAACCTTGTTTTGTAATGCAAAGTGGTCAGGCGGGGCCTTGCAGCAACAAAACAAACATGTAGTGACGATTCTTTTAATACTCTTTCTAATGAACATCTGTCTAAGGCCCACCTTCTGTTACGCACAGTTATCCAATTTTAAAAATGCTATTGTGACTGGTGGAATGTAGACGCTGTATGTCTTGGGAACATTTAGATATCAGTTGCAATTTTGAAAAGACAAAATAACGTTTAACAAACCATTCAAATTATTGAACAACAAAATGTTTGTTTGTCCTAAAAAAAAGACACATTTCAAATATTAAAAAGACACATTCAATTAAAAGGAATCTAACAAACGGTCCGGACAATATCATTAAGTATGAAACCATTTCTATCCAGACGTTTAACCTTACGTTGAAAGGTTGCGCATTTGTTATGTGACTGAACAGCGATTTGATAGACACTATCAACTTTCATGGAAGAGACCCTCTGCCCTCACTTGAAGACATTCGTGACTTGTGTCAAGGCCCAATAAATCACTGAGTATCAAAGAGGCCATGTAACGTTTTTTACATTTCAACATATGTGGAATTAGAGCGTGTCTGTCATCAGTGTGTGCCACTCCCAGGGATACCATTTTTTAGAAGTCTTTCCCGCTGTAATGTGGACCATGTGGGCCGTGGATTTTGGAGGCTTTACCTGAGGATCCTCACAAACGAGGTGAGGCAGACGTTGTCATACGCCTTAATAGCGAATAATTATCCCTGTAAACTCAAGTCAACAACGGGCCTCACGACCATAGAGTAGTAAGAATCAAGACCCCAGTCAGGATCCTGGGCACAGGGATTGACGTACCGACATGTTTTCACGACTTGTGGGCTTACACACGGGTATCATAATATTATTAAGACTGCATTTTAAAACTGTCCGTTATTCCACAATTCATTTGTATTTGTTCACAATATGTAAATCTGGTGGCTTAGGCTGGTCCAGCAGGCAGCAGCATGTACTGCTGCAGTATGGGTTCAAATAGGACTTACTGTTCTTTCAGCAAATATATTTGTCTCTACATTTTCACCACATTTACTGGGTTATGTGTGTGAAATGTAAAAATATTCACATACGCATTAATATGTTAGATATTAATACCGCCAGAAAACCTCCGTAAAACATCCTTCTAAAAATTAGTTGAACCCAATCTCATGTTTGAAATGTACAGTGCACCTATTTAACTAATTCAAGTTTGCCAGTAATAACCTTCAAAAGATTTTCCCTTTTAAAATGTTTTGGACTCTAAACCATTTGAGTTACGGATCATTTGTATCTAACGAGACCAACTTTTAGCCACGTCTGCCGATGCCAAGAGGAGACTATCAATCCTGGAGTTTAAAACGGCCATCCCTGTCATCTGTGGTTTTAAGTTCCCAAAGTCACTGTCCTGGTCCAATCCCACCTATATATCTCTGTTTGAAAGCAAACCATTTGAGACCCTGCTGCTTTTTGTTTAAGGCTGGCTCTACATCTAGGTTTCGACGTGATTCTTAAAAGACCATCATAACTTTCCAAATCACTCGGGGGGGCATCCTCATTGGTTCTGTTCAAGACCTTGCATCCGTCATCTGTAAATCAAACCGATAAACACTATAAACGCATTTGATCCTCGTTATCTAGCCCTTTAAGTTTCTAAATCCAGAACAGTTTCCATGCAGTCCAAAGCCCAATCCTGGCAGGTTCTAAATATAAACCGCGGAGCACCAATGGTATAGTGACACCCATTATATTTCATGGTCAAAGCCACTGACGCACACAGGGACTTTTCATGAAGCTACCTCGTGTAGCCTTTACGAATTTAACAATGAGTGCGCCATTCATAGGGCTTAAGTCCAATTTGTCATTGTCGATAACTTCTGGGATTTTTAAGGACAATGTACAATGTCATCGCTGACAAATACGGCAAATGAAATCGATTTGTTGATGGTGGAATTTGCACTAGTTTATGTTCTCTGTGTGACTTCGTGTTGGCAGCATGAGAGTTTTACGAGATGCCATTCATGTTACACGGTGCGTTTGTGAGCCGTCTTTCAGTGAAGTGAAATGAACTGACCCCGGATGCCATGTCTGCCTTGTAGTTCTCTGATGGTAGCCAATACCTGCTAAAACAGAGGACCCATACACACCATTAGCAGATGCGCACATACAGGTTAGTTGCAAGGCTCAGCTATTCTGGGAAAACTCACCCCCTATAGCTTCCAACGATAGCTGTCAATGTTCCTGGCTCTGAATATTGTGTTCCAGCTAGAAATGCATTATCAGGTAATAATTCTGTATGTGGGTGTGACTGAGTTTCATGTCTTATTGGCTAATGATATCTTTAACTCAATCACACATTTTTTGAAGAAAACACACACGGGCAATCATGTTCTCGGTTTATACATTTTAGTCATTAAGCAGACTCTTTTGTGAATTAGGGTTCAGTGCATTTGCTCAAGGTCACTACCAATATTTTTACTTTGTCAGAACAGGGATTCAAACAACTAATATTTTGAATCATGCCATAATATGTCAAGTAAGAACAACATTGTGTAAGGTGTTTAGTTCCAGATGGCATTTTCTCTCAGAAGGTCGGTTTGCTTTAGTTAATATCAACAGTCCATAAGGCATGTATTAAATACATTATTCCAATGTCATATACAGCAAACCTATTTAGCTTTTATTTTTAACAGAATATTTGGAACATTTGAAATCAGGCCAAAGTAACTATTACCTATTAATGAACAATAAAACAGCCTTTTAACTTTGTTGGGGGGGAAGTTGGGGCACAGTATGAATTCAACAGTCTGATTTCTGGAGGTGGAAAATAACCTTTGAGACAATCTATCATCCTACAGCTGCCGCGCTGGATAGAATTACTTTGATGAAGTGTTTCCAAAGACCAGGTTGGATTTCTTCTTTCAGTAATTTTGAAATGTGCAAAAGGTCATTCAAAATGAATTTCCCTAATATTTCTAGTTGATTATGTAAGTGTGTAGGGAGTATCTAGCTTCACATTTAGAAAGAGGGCATTGTTTTCAGCAGGCATAGCACCAGCTGTTCTTTGGGATTGGCCAAGAGACATAATGAATTTACCCTTTTGGATACAGTCATAACCCTTTTGGTCAGAAAGCAAGTGGAACCGACGTGTTTTCATGTCCGCATGTCAGCCTAATGTAGTTAGACTGGCTCTTTTTGATGTTGCACAGGATGGGTGGTACAATAGTCCTAAATATCTTTGATATTATTTCTCAGGAAAAAATGAAATTACTAAAATATGACTAAAAGTCTGTAATTTTTTAATTTTAGTAATTGCAATTTTTCTA
>JACXGK010000799.1:15482-25628 GCA_016801125.1 Novumbra hubbsi
CATTCAGGACATGACAATGATTAAATTAATATTTAGGCTATCTCTTACTCCTATTATGTAAACATTCAGAATGACGTGTCCAACCACAGCAGACCAGTTGTCCTGTTATAACAGACTGACCAGTTATAACAGTAGACCAGTTGTCCTGTTATAACAGACTGACCAGTTATAACAGTAGACCAGTTGTCCTGTTATAACAGACTGACCAGTTATAACAGTAGACCAGTTGTCCTGTTATAACAGACTGACCAGTTATAACAGTAGACCATTTGTCCTGTTATAACAGACTGACCAGTTATAACAGTAGACCAGTTGTCCTGTTATAGCAGACTGACCAGTTATAACAGTAGACCAGTTGTCCTGTTATAACAGACTAAAAATAAAATAAATTACCAAAATGTACCCTGTCAGAGCTACAGGTTGTTAATGCTTAACAAAAGAAAAGTTCAAATTGAATGAACTTCAGTTTAGTTTAAATCAAAGATGATCTGATTGTAATTTACAAAGCAATGAAATGGGAGATAATCATTGTTCCTGGTTGATTTTAAAGCATTTTCAGTTAAGACCTGCAGAGGAGAACAGTTAGCCCATTTGTTGTGGTGATGACTTGGAACATCACTTTATTTTTCTTATATTTTCTCTATATTGATCTTTTGCCCCAAAGATATGGTCAAATTACAGATGTTCTAGTATAAATACATATGACTTTTGCAGTTTGTATGGCACATTTTGTGCATTACTAGTGACATAAACATCAAAGAAACCTCAGTTGTGTGTCGGTTTGCAACCACTCTATAGTTGTTAGCCCGGAACAGATTCACTGAAGTAAAATAGTTGTTGGCCTACATCTTTTTTGTCGTAAAGTAAGAAGCCTGTGACTAAGTGGCATGGCATGAATTTCAGAGATTAATGTAAACGATAAGGAATCTGCAACTGTCAGGATTTTAAGATCCAAGGGATTAAAGGTTCAAGTTCCAGTTGACACTCAAAAGGATTGCTCAGTGTCCTGCCCTAAGTGGTATTGAATTTCCCCAGTATTTGTATTTTACAGAGAGGAACTCACAGTTAAGATCGTGAGCTAGTGGCTACCCGATTTAAATTGCAATTCAGCACGCTCTGGACTGACAAGTGATGGAACTATTTCGGGATTCCTTACGTTTTATGTTTTTATGATGGTTGTTAAAAATAAAGCTCCCGCAAATGTAATATATATGAACATTTGGATTGTACAATGTTTTTTCAATGTGCACCAATAGTCTTGTTGAAAATTAAAGGCTCAGTGGCTAAAATATATATATAGATATACAATATATATATATGAGGACTACACATTTAGATTTTTGTGCTTTAGGAGATACAGAAGAACTTAAGAGATCATTTAGTGGTAGCGTTCTCCCTCAAAAACAGAACCGTCCATTTTTCCACTTTTCATGATCATGATTTTACTTACTGGTCGTATGCTCTGCTCTAGGAGTTAATCGTACACTTTAAAATGTATAAAATATGTTTTGAAAAAGTAGAAAAACTGCACATTTCTTAGAATTGCTGGGACCAAGCCAAGCGGATGACCTCTAGCTCAGTCAAGGTAACTTACCAGGTTATTACTGGTTCATTGACTCCTGTCCTTCCTCACAGGCCGTCCCCTTTGTGCCATGCCTCTATTAACAAAGTTAACCCAGTTACACTGTGACCTTGTCTCAGTCCTGCAGACATGGGAAGATGCTTACCTGTGCAAAATACAGCATGATATGTCATCATTATCAGAGTAATCACATTCATCAGTCACCTCAGGGGTGTGTGCAATAAAGTGGTCAGTTCAGTCCTCAATTTCAAATGTGCACACATACACACACACACATACACACACACATGCACACACAACCTGCTGTTGTCATGAATTCAAATTGACACAAATACTTTTACTTTCCCCAGGTGAACGCTGAAAGCTTTGATTTAATATTAACTCAATACAAATTAGCTCAAAAATGAAATGCAAGGTTCTACAAACCAGAGTCTTATGTGTTTACATTTACCATTATTTATAGTGTATAACATTACAGACTAGCAGACTAGTCCTCTCTGTTTTTGGAAACGATATTAATCAGTAAATAAAAGGTATCAAATTGTACATGTTTTATGCCTTCAAAGCTGTACTGCACATAGACTTGGTTGCCAGGCCAACCAGCACAGGTTGTTTGCATTAGTGTTTATTCAGTATTTGTAGTATAAATCATGCTTATTTATAAATGTGCATGAAAATGTACATGTTAAACTCCATGGGCCGGTTTCACAGACATGGATTAAGCCTAGGCCAGGACTAAAACAACAAGCTCAATGGAGTTTTCTATTGAACTAGATTTTTTTGTTCTAAACTAAGATTCCAGGTTATAAGTTATATAGTACATAGTTATTCAGCATCATCATTAATAGAAAACGTATTAGTCGTAGTGGTATATTATTAGTAGTACATTTACCTTTTAGGAATGTAACAGGCTACTAATAACACATTTTGGTTACTGATAAGTTGCTCTAACTGCCAGGTCATTAAAATAATAAGAAAATAGTGTTAATGGTCATTAGTGGTAATAGTAGTAGTCTTTATTAGAATTAGCATTGCCAGTATTAACCATATAACTGGCATTAGACTAGCATTGCCAGTATTTACCATATAACTGGCATTATATTAGCATTGTCAGTATTAACCATATAACTGGCATTATATTAGCATTGTCAGTATTAACCATATAACTGGCATTATATTTGCATTGCCAGTATTAACCATATAACTGGCATTATATTTGCATTGGCAGTATTAACCATATAACTAGCATCATATGAAGGTCATTATGATCCGTGTTCTGGGCACATCGGCCTTTTTCTGTAGTAAACAAAGCTGGATCATTGCCATGTATTGAAGCGACAACCAGGACCAGACAGGCTGGGCTCTCAGCAGCCAGATTGATTAACTTGTCTGTCAGCTTGAGCCTGATGACAATAAACTCCGTACCTCAGGGGAACATATTGTGAGATGACATGTCAAAGGCACAAGGGAGAGGACAGACACACACACGCAAAGTACAAATATGAGTACACACACAAAAAACACCCTTCAAATTGACCTGTCATTGTGAAGGCTGAACCCTTGCACTCGACACACACACGCAACCACCGTATTCCCCAAGGAAGTATAGGGCTGGTGTGGGCGCTCAGCTTCATTTAAATGATTCTCTGGGTAATTGAAAAGGAAACTCCAGGGCGTGTTTGGCCAGTTAATCCATTTAAGATCATTATGTGCATTGTCAATGCGCTTGACCCAGCTGCACCGACAGGAGACAATGGTCGTGTGTCAACAGTGCGTCGATCCAAAACCATTCCAGGTCAGAGGTTAATGAAGGATTATTTCTCACTTTGTAACACCACGGGATGTTGGTCCAAAGGCCACAGCACTTCTCCTCAGGGTCCCCACCGCAGCGATTTAATGGGTGCATATTAGAGGCCGCATGACCATTAATAATGTAATAATGTGATGTGAGGACGTTCATGCCGTTTTGGTCTCCATCTCCACCGTAATATTGCAAAAACAGGTGACGGTGACGCAACCCACCCTATCCGTCTCTAGAAAACAACATTGAAAGAATTTCACTGCCGGTTCCTATGCTGTGTGAGGGAACACCCTTCGTTGTCAAGTTGATCATTTTCTACGCGGGTTACAAGAAATACAGGATCTATCCAACTGTTTTTTGGAGGTCTCTCAAATTCCTCAACCGGCCGCCCGACCCCCCTTCACGGTCCTGCCACTTCCACCACAGCGGAGAGTTTTTGGTAAGGTAACCTTGCACGAGACTGTTGGAGCACACGCGGTCCATGTGGAGGATATCACCGGGGATGGGGGGGGGGCTCATGGTGGATCAGATTCTGGCTTGTCTCAGGACTGGAGAAGAGGGGGGCAGTTGGGTATCACAGGGCAGCTCCCTGAATGTGCCGCGAGGGGTCTGCTCCATGAACAGAGTCCAATGTAATTCAGGTTGATGAGATTTACATGATTCACCCAGCAAAGAACTGGTCAAACGGAGAGAGAGACATCTGCGTGTGGGCAAAAACAAATAAATGCTTTAGAAAGCACAAACTTTTCCAGGCATTCTTCCTTAAGGGGTTTCATGTCTGACCCATCCTTTAGAGCAGGGGTGCCCAAACTCGTATATATGATCTAATACAGTTTTGTTATAATGCAGCGTTACTTTTGGTCCACGGCCCTCAGTCAAGTTAGATTTTTGGCCCTTCATAAGAAAAGTTTTGAGCACCCCTGCTTTAGAGCAAAGGTCTCCAATCGTGATCTAGTAAAATCCACCAGGAGAGGAGTTCTCCAGGACCTTCTTTGGAGACCCTTTAGAGACCCTAGCTTTAGAGAAATTCTTTGATTAGTTGAGCTCACTGTAGAAATCCTGTTCAACGTGCACATTTGATTCTCTAGTAGCGGGCATCAGGTATGAGAGTCAGGCACGAAGGGGTGGAACGACATCATCGTAAAGGGAAGGAAGTGGGTGTTAATCGACGAGTTAAAAGACATAGTGTCCATTCCTCATACTAACATCTTCACACCGGAACGCCCATGTTTCCCATGTTGCATTGTGCTATTTGCGCGCAGTTACCCAAAAATGATGCAGGAGAGAATTCGGCCCCATGCGATTGTTTTCAAGCGCTCCTGTTTAAAGTGGGATGGCCTCCCTATTGGAGCCCTGTATGAGGCTGTTGTTTATGTACTCCTGCCCTCTAAATCACTTATCGCATCAAAGCGCCCCATTCTGTCCCATTTAACAATGGGGGGGGTCATGCCACCGTGAAAGGATACAGACCAAGAAATGCCTTCCTCTCGTGAGGTGATGACAGTCGGTGCGCCAAGATTCATGCAATGTTGACATTACTGCGAGTGAGAGAAAAAAAAACGTATTTTCTGGAGCCTAGCCATCAAGCCAGATTGTGCTATTATTTGTGAATAGCTTTTTTCTCTCTGCTATTTTTAAAGCGCTGCACGGGCAACGGCTGGCTCGATTCAACGTCCACGTTCTGAGCTCGGGTCTTGTAGTGCAATGTGCTACAGGAAATCTTTAGATCCCAGAGCTAATTCAGCCCTCCGCTCGGGTTTGATGCCACGGGGTGATGGATGGAGAGAGGAGCCAAAGCAGTCATTTAATACATTTGAAGAAGGTGTGTGTGTGTGAGAGTAGGGGGGGGGGGGTGGCAGCTTGGGCCATCTGAAACACTTATGCATATATTTTCAATAGAGGCTCCACGCGACATTTGTACGGTGTCCAACTGTCAATCCATGCACCAGCCTGTCCTTGAGGGTTTCTGACATACTGACAGGACAGGTTACTCTGTGTGGTGTTTCACTTTGGCAGCAGCCTCCAAGCCTGATATATAAAAACCTTGTGTCTGCCGCGACGACGCTACAACCGGCCGCCAAGGAGTCTCGGCAGAGCGTGTTTCCGGCGTGTTTCGGGGCGGGGGAGAAAGTGACAGGCCAAAGCGTTTCACAAACCTCTCCAAGCTGCCTCCGCTGAGTCACGCAGAAGAACGGGGTCCATGGTTGCGCCATTCTCGCTCCGCCATCAACACGCCGTAGGAAGCCCCTGTGTGGCTGACGTCAGGGAGGGATGCTCTGAAATTCCCCCGAATGAGCACTCCGTCACAACGCCTGGGTCCCCGGAGCCCGACAGGTCTAAATGCCACGGGGAACAGGAAGCACGCCAGGCACAGCGACGCCCTAGTACAGCGACTCCGAAACGCCAGAGTCCGATTGCGTGGGAGAGATCCAAGGCCAACTCTTACATCCTAGTCCCCACATCCGTCCTGGAAATGGCGCCTTCCCCAATCTCTTCCCTTTTTCTGCAGAACGGCCACATTGGGAAAATGGGTCCGTTGTATGACGGGCAGCAAAAACAATTGTGGGTTTTCAGTCCGTGCGAACCAACGTGAGCGGTTAAGAGTTTCTGGACCCCCAGGACTCATCCCCAGAGACTTCTGCAGAACGACCAGTGGCTGTTGTTTCTTTGCTTGGCTCTTGAATAGATGTGGTTCAGAATGACCCCAGCGGGAGTTCACAAATCCCTTTTGTTGAATATTAGTGTTACGCCCTGTAGTTAACGTGTTGTGCATGCTCACAAACTTGCTCGTTCGCTAAACAGGCCTCGCAATGGTTGATCAAATTTGAACGTTAAGAAATGTCACACACCCGTTTGTGATTTTCTTAATTGTCCAATATATTTGCTACCAAGCAATCCCCTTTATCGCATTTGCATGGGAAACGCGTGCAGAACCACGCCCTCCATTTCCATGTCCACATTCACCGTGTCGCGGTACATGCGCTAATTCACCGCGATGGCATTAGCCTGATTGCCTGCATTTCGAGCAAATTTCCTGGTGCAGCGGACCAGAGAGGACCGCCCCTCCTCCGGCACCTAATGTAAAAGGCATGAGCAGGCGTCGAGAAGGTCAGACACCAGGCTGACAGTGGTTCATCTCTCCTCCTCCCCTGACAGCTTCTGATGCGTCAGGGGCCACTGGCTCCGTCGCCACGGTACCAGGAGGGGGCTGCTGGAGCTGGGTAAGCCCTGGTTTTGGCTCGCCAACGCACGTCTCTCTCTTTGCCCGGAGGCTACGTATACCCAACCGCCCCCTTCCCCACGACCTACCTCCACCAACCCCCCCCCCCCCATCCCCCCCCCCGGCACCCTTGCCACCCTGCCATCCTTGACACACGTCACGCGGCGGCCGTCACCTTGCCTCGCGCCTCGTCCCCAAGGCTCCCACCAGGTGTTCAGCCTCCTCCGTGGTGAAACGTACAGGGCAGTGGGACGAGGCACGAGCAGTCAAATTGAATCGGGCCTCTTTGTGCTGCATTAACAACTCAATTAAACCCCAGCCAGCATCTGCCACAGCGCTGGGCGGGAAACACCACGCTCCTCAGAGCTAGCGCGCGAGCCTGCCAGCGCAATGGATAAGCTGTAGCCCTTGACAGAATAATCACTCCTAACATTCTTCAAGGTGACAACTGTCCCTTGGTTTACTCTTTTTTTGGGGTGGGGGGTGTGTGTAAAAAGCCTATTGGTTGGATGGAGTTCAGCACAGCTCCACAACTGCCTTTCTCAGACAGCTACTGTTTTGATAAGTAAGCCTATCTGAAAGGAGCGTAATGCTATGGGTAACACTGAGATTAAGGAGAGAGAGGAGAAAGAGAGGTGGGAGAGAGAAACAGAGGAGTCTATTGCTATTGGTAACACTGAGATAAGATAAGAGAAGACAGAAAAAAAGAGAGAAGGGGAGAGGAGATTGAAAGAGAGAGAGAGAAGGGGAGACAGAAAGTGAGAGAGAAGAGGAGACAGAAAGAGAGAGAGGAGTCAGAACGAGAGGGAGAAGAGCAGAGGAGACAGAAAGAGACAGAAGGGGAGAGGAGACAGAAAGAAATGTGAGAAGACAGAGAGAAAGAAGAGGAGAGAGAAAGAGAGATGGGGAGAGGTGACAGAAAGAGTTGAGAGGAGACAGAAAGAGAGGGAGGAGTAGAGGAGACAGAAAGAGATGAGAGGAGACAGAAAGAGAGAGAAGAGACAGAAAGAGAGAGAAGAGGAGACAGAAAGAGAGGAAGAGGAGAGGAGACAGGAAGAGAGAAGGAGGAGAGCAAAGTTCATTCCATACAGGGGCATGATCCATCATGTAATCAGGGTGTTGTGATCACTGTGTCAGATAGATTGTATGATGCCTGGGAGGAATGTGTGTGGAAGAGCAGGCGTGTGATCAGATGAGCTGGTGTCCTGTAGACACCTTATCTTCATCACCGTCATCAAATCCGCCCTCACTTCACTCCACCTCCTCCGTCCTCTGTCGTACATTGCTGGGCTGTCAGCTGGTGCTGTTGTGCCTTACCAGCATCCGTCGTTCAAGAGACAAGCCTTAACTCCTTCAACAGCCTGGGTCCCTCCAATCCAGAGGTTAAAGCCGCACAATGCTATGGATGCCCCGAGTGAGTTTATTACATTCCAGCTGTAACGTATGAACCCATGGGTCCTCACAGCAGGGGTGAAAGGTCTGGTACAGGCAGTTCTTAGTGACATCACTTCCTGAGACAGCCAGTAAAAAACATACTACATGGGCATATCATGTTAACATTCAGTGTATTACGTACATTTATAAGATATTTTATCATAAAATTCCGTTTATTACACATACAGTCATGTGAAGAAATGTGGACACCCCATGAAATATTGTGTTATTTTTAAGAAATATAGACGTAGAAATATTTCATCTTCGTTCAAACAATATCTATAGATAAAAGGTGATTGTAACCACATTGAACCAAGAACAATGACATTTTAAACATTTCTTCATTTATTTAACAAAAGGTACTGAGGTTATTTCAGCCAAAAGGGCAATACCAGCTATTATGGCATAGGGTGTCCTAACTTCTTCCTCAGTAGGAAATGGCATCTTTGTATATCTTTTGCTAAATAAATAATATCATGGTTAAAATGTCATGTTTTATGGTTCAGCTACATCACCTTTATCTATAAATATATATATATATAAAGGTGTATATATATATATACATTTATACATACATCTCCCCAATCTACTCCAAGTCAGTCAGGTGTCAAATGAAATGCTCTGATTAAAATAGTTCTGAGGTAATTCCAGGGTTAGCTGTTCGCTGTGCACACGCCAACCCATACGTTACTCAGGCAGCAGTTCCGTATTCACAGCAGGCTGTTCCTCCACACCTCCAGGCCAGGACGCTCACATGGGAAGTTATCTTGGAAAACTGGGAGCTTGTCCTGCAGCCATATGTGTCTGCTGGGACAACACGGAGGAGAGCGGTGGAGCGCGTAAAGTTGTGGGAAACGGCGTTTGCCGCTTGACTGCCCGGCGTTGGCCATCAAAGCGCCGTTGAACCATTGAAAAGATCTGAGCGATGGCAAGGAAACCAGGCTGATGTGTGACAACGGGGAAACAAACTGATCTGTTGACATGCAAGGGCCTCCGACGCCTCAGATCAGAAAAGCACTAGCGAAAAGACGACGATTAGAAAAGAAAACAAGCAAATTAAAGTGCAACGCGTTGAAGCGCAATACGCGCCATTTGCAGGCATTTTGAGAAATGATTGAGTTACATCAGGTTTGGTAATTTTATGAAGATCTTTTTAAAATGATTTATCTGAGGTGACATAGAGATCTAAGCCACGGTCGCCGTTTCAACGCAGCGTTCCCATTTGTTTCTGTGGCAACACAGCTCCTCTCGTGGGCTGTCGGGAAAACGTAACGTTCGGTACCATATGCTTGCAGTGCGTTTGGGAATAGCTATCATTCGAGTGGCGGGCGACGGAGCCCCTTCGAGAGAAAACAATGGCGCCGAGATGACAAGATCAAGTGCTGGTAGAAGCAGGTATACAGGGATTAGTGCCACATCTCACTGGCAAATCTGAGTCGGTTAGAGGAAAGCTGAAGCGCTTCTGGTGGCTTGCTGCTGTGCACGAAGACAACAGTACAAGAATGTGTGTATTTCAGTGAGCCGAGGAAATGCTGTGGTGGGACGAACGTGAACCTGCGAACGGGTGTTACGGACTCAAGCAGAAATTCAGTCCGAGCAAGGGATGCAAAGACAGTCTGTGTGTGTGTGTGCCTGTTTGGTTGTGTGTGTGTGTGCCTGTTTGGTTGTGTGTGTGTGTGCGTGTTTGGTTGTGTGTGTGTGTGCCTGTTTGGTTGTGTGTGTGTGTGCCTGTTGGGTTGTGTGTGTGTGTGCCTGTTTGGTTGTGTGTGTGTGTGCGTGTTTGGTTGTGTGTGTGTGCGTGTTTGGTTGTGTGTGTGTGTGCGTGTTTGGTTGTGTGTGTGTGTGCGTGTTTGGTTGTGTGTGTGTGTGCGTGTTTGGTTGTGTGTGTACTTGCTGCCTAGAACAAAGTGAGCCCTGGTCCAGAAAACCTCAAGGCTATTTATAGCAGAGTGCAGGCCGACTCGGCAGACTTCTCTTAATCAGCATGCTACGAGAGGTAATTTAAAGACGCTTCGCTGCTGACAAGAATTAAATTGTGTTTTGATTTTCTCATTAGCCTAATCTCAAGTGGACCTCGTTATTGTGTAATTTTCCCGCTTTGACACGACA
>JACXGK010000799.1:25728-46902 GCA_016801125.1 Novumbra hubbsi
GGGGGGGGGGGGGGGGGGGGGGGGGGGGGTGGCTGGAAGACGGCTGGAGGGGGTTGAGGCTGACTGGGTTGGCAGATACTGTGCAAATGAACCTTTCAATGTCACTGTTAGAGGATTCATTTTAGCTGTTCGGCTATTTTACTCCTCAGGGTCTGTGCAGGGCTCTCCCACTTTGAGGCCGCAGTTGGAACATAGGTAGCCTCTCGAGAGGAAACAGATGAAACAGGACACCATTTTGTCCTTCCATTTTGACTGGAAGTGTCTTCGCTCCAGCGTAAACAAACTAACAGAGATGATCGGTCTCCACAGATACACTCAGCGGAGATGCATGACAAATCTTGCATGCACCTCCTACACCTCCTACATACAAATACAAATACCTCAAAATCCCTAGCCTCAACAATGACCAGGCTCAGATTTTTCCTGACGGCAATCTAATGTAGCAGACGTTAAAGAAAACAGTGAGGTTTTCCAGGAAAAACAGGGTTAAGTTGAAGATATTTGTATCTCCGAAAACCGGATGTTTCCAGTTTCTGCCAGTTTGGGTCTGGACATAGTATGGATAGAAACATGGTGTTCCTCTCGGAACTCTTTAGTTTTTTTGGTCTTATTTTTTATTATGGCTAAATCCAAACACCATTGAGTTATGAGAAGTTGGGTTTACGACGAGTCCTAACACAACGTTGGCCTATAACAAAAGAGGCTCAAACCTGTGGTCGTTCTCCTGTCACCTAAATCCTTTACAAAATGTCGTTCACAGGGGAATCGTGTCCGTGAACTTTGCTGGGTTACAGCTTAAATTACAACTATAAATCAAGCTGACCAAAACTACGAAAAATCCGAAACTGACGCTCCAGGTTGACCCAGTTGTCATGGAGACTATCACAATATGGTTTAAACAAAAAAAGTATGTGCCAATGAATGGCGAGTATCGTTTGACGGGAAACCTTTTTCACACTTTTATTTGAGAGTTTTTTTAGATTGACTTGTTTTTTTTCTGGCAAAAGGCTTAAATCAGCTGTGTTAATATCCTGGATCTTTCCTTGTCCTGTTTCTTGTTGCCAGTGTTTAGCAGGAATGAATGGGAAATCTTTGACCTGACGTTGCCTTGTCCACCTGTTGTGTTAGATCTGGCGGCATGGTCACTGTATTAGCCAGACCTGTCAGGAATGTCTGTGAGAAGAGCAGCAAACCCATACAGATTGAGCTACATCTGTGCTTCTTCATGCTCTGAGAAATAAATGCTGTTTAATAAATAATATGTAATTTATTATCAGGATTTACAAAAAGGCTATACTGTATTCTCTTTTATACTAACTAATGAAATTGCTCTTTAAAATACTTTTTTTTACGGGCTTATAATTATGGCCTGTAAGTTATCATTCCAAGGCCATACCTAATATTTGTAAAAACAATACAATGACTTGGGAACATTCCCAGAACATTAACTGAAATGTCCATGACAATTCATTTACAAGTTCATAAAACACTATGACAATAACATCTAAATATTTTTGGAATAACGTTGTTTTCCACAACAGTAAAAAAATAGTGTTTTGCTAAACATCTATTGCTATCATTACAGAACGTTCCACAAATGTCCCCAAAGCCCATGTCCTTAGGTTTTCATTAGGGTAATAATACAACGTGTCAGAAACAAGGTTCTGGGAACATAATTTCTTCTGACATCAAGCAAGCATTTCAAACTCTGTTGACCTCTCTTTATCACTCATGCAATTCATTTTTAATGTTTTAAACTGAGTATGCATTAACGTATTTTTCAGAACCACCCATAGTCAGTGCCAGACTTTAGTAGGAGCTTTCTGGAGAGTGCTACCAGCACTCAATGTTTTTTGGCAGTGGCCTTCCCTCAGACCCTCTTCTCCAAATGATTCCAATATACTTTGGGTTTAAGGAAGTCTCAATGTTGTATATATTGAATGTGGTCAACTATCCGTCAGGAGAACTACTGTGTGTCTTCCGACACCCAAGCCCAACTCTTACCACATTGTAGTCTTAACGGGTACAGGGTAATACCTAGAAAAGCTTAAGTGTGATTCAGGGTTAGATCAAGTGCCTGCACACCCAGCATGTCTCCAGATGCCCCAGAGAGAATGGTTTGTGTTGTAGTCATTTGCCCAATATAGCAATGTAGTTATTCTACTCTGGGCTTTGAACAAGAGCACAATTGTAATAGATGTAGAGTCATGAGATCAGTACCCATTTATTTAAATTGACATACAAAATATATGTTGCCAGTTATTGTGCTAATTTGAGGGCTGCAGTGTTGGTTGGTGACCCACTCTGGTCTAATGGACCAACTTGCAAAAATGAAAGCTCTTGCACTTCTACTCTCCTTCCTAGTCAAGAGCCGTAACTGGTTTACAATAAAACACAGAATGTGTACTGCACTGCTTATTAAACAGAAAACTGTTTATTTTTAAACACATTCTTTTAATCATTTCACCACATTAATAATAGTAATAAATTTTTTTTATATTCTACTTTTTCCAAGTGTATATATATTTTCACACATATTTTTGTGCAGGCTTGAATACTCTTTTCACGCAGGATTTTGGAATATCACACTTTTTTGTCATCCACAAATTGTATAATTCCTTCCCCCAGCCGGTCTCTGGTGCACGTATGATAAGAGTGAACAACAGAACATATTATAATATGTCCAACCAGTCTGCAAATGACGCCAAGGCTGAGTGATGACTAAAACATCCACAATGCTTCCCTAACTCTTTCATGTACCAAGGTCAAACGGAAGTAGGACTGTGAAAGGTTGAAACCAACAATTGTCCATCGAGGTACAATACAGCTATGTGGACAATAGGCGGGTGACTTCATTGTACAGATGCTAGGTTGCCTTTTTTTCATCTTGCAACCTTGGTTCCCAGACACAAAACCCCAAACAAATGGTTGTGCTCAGACATGCGTCTCACAGAAAGGGAACCCTAGGTCTGTACAGCGCCATCACTCTCCCACTTCTATAACAGGGTCCCGTTTGAGTAGAGCAGGTGGTTGGCGGCAGATTTAACACTGGTAATCTCCTAGAGTTCCTGCCGAGGTTCCCGTCTGGAACCCTGGTGATTTGTCCCGTGCCCATTTATCAACCCCCCACCTCCGCCCACCGCCATGCCACATCCTTCCATTTCATCATGGCAGGTATTTATTGGTTTGTTTAGTTGCCGGGAAGCACAGGAAGGAGCGCTATCCAGTAGCCATTTTGCAGAGCCTGTGAGGCAACTCGGAGTGTTAGAGGTGAAAACACGTCACACCGTTTTGGTTTTTGGTGATTGTCGTTTTAATGCCTCAAGACTGTCAGAGGCTTTAAAGGTTACGGACTAAAAGACATGACGCCAGAGGCCTCCAATAGGCTGTTTATGTATTTTCTCCTCAACAGAACCATAACCAGTTTAGCTGTTTCTGTGACTCGCCTGCATGTTTGGTGTTCGGTGCAGCTACTGCTGCTATTCTGTCAGCACGGTTTACACCACATTTTCTCTGTCGACCGGCTCCAATTTACATAAAAATGAGTCCGTCCCCCCACAAGAGAGAGATCCAACATCTGTGTGGATCGAAATTAATTGAAATCCACCATGTTGTGCAGAAGCGCTAATTCACAGAAGCGCTAATTCACAGAAGCGCTAATTCACAGAAGCGCTAATTCAAAGAGTTACAACCGTTTTTTAGGGAAGTCGTCGTTCTCTCGATTACGAGAAAAGGTAAACATCAGCGTTGAGTTTTGTGACTGTCTGTCCGGTTGGAGTAGGGAGCGATAGGGAGCAATAAATAGGGATAGGGAGCAATAACCAATTGGCCTATAGGCCTGACATCCAGATACGTTGTTGTACACCATTGCTCTGATGTCATAACGCTTCTTACAAGTACATGAGGCTTAAGCACGCATCGGCTGTTATCGATCTGTTTGAATTATATTCAAACTATATATTTTGAGCAATGTGTTGGGCATTCAACTTCCGAAATGAAATATGTTTCAGATAAATTAAGTGGCCCTCGAGCCAAAACGATTCCCCCGATTCTGAACATAACCTATTGTTAGTTGTCCCTGTGGGAGAACCCTTTGTCCAAATGGGTTCTTCAAAAGGCTTCCTTGAAAGGTTATCCCACAATTAACCTTTTTTAAGTCTCAATAAGGATATTAACATCACAGAGGCTGGATATTTCTAAGTGTAAATACGAAAAATAACAATATGAAAACACTGCTGCGTTGGCGAAACAACCGCCGTTCACCTGTGATTTCGGTGAACTCATTTCAACTGTAGAATATCTACACCCACCACGACACGCTCATCGTGCGGCGGTGGTCACTGAGATGGAGGCAACCATTTATTCTGGCTTAATCGGGGTGGAAAACCCAGCTAACGGGATTTGACTCTTACCCACATGTGCATTAGGCAACCGGTGATCTGTGAAGGCGCTCCGCTGGGGTACGCTAGCGAGCCTCTTTTACGACGTGATCTATTGGCCGCCTTAACTCCGATGATCTATCATATGGAACTGGCAGTAACGGATGAGAATGATCCGCTGGAAAAACTCTCTCATTTGTCTCTGTCGCAGTCAGTGAACTAGAGGAGACGCTAATACAGGGAGACGGCCCGGGGAGGGGATATAATTATGTCTCGGTGCTCCTCTGCTCGCTGGCTGAGTATGGAAGGCATATTACGCCATAATAAAGGCTGGCCGCGCCTCCCTTCTTTCTTTCTTTTTCTCCCTTCCTCTCCCGGTGGCTGCCTCCTCTTATACTCCCCCTGTCTCCTCCACCAGGTCCCCTCTGGCTCACTCGCTTTGCCAGTGCCGTTCTTTCCCAGAGACCTTATACCTAATTTACGTCTTGGAGACTCGTAAAGAGGTTGAACACGATGTTGTATTTGTATGATGTGCCCTACTTCATGTTCTGTTTTACAAATAAATGGTAAGACACTAAAAGTGCCTTGTTGTTAAATGGCGTTATAGAAATCTTTGTAACGCCTATGTAGTTATAGTCATATGGCGTTATAGGAAAGTGATCACAACAAATCACAGCCCGCAGTGCTTTCTTGCTATATTATGAACAATCTAGTTCCAATGCTAAATGCTGATTGGCTGATATACTTCCATGGTTACCGTAAACCACAGTTAATTCCGCAAAATATGTTAATGTTCTAATGACAATGGCAACCGGATTATAGTAGCAATAAGGCTCCTTCAGGGGTCTGTTGGGTAAAAAAGTATTATAAACCACACCTCACCATGCTTTATTGCTTACGTGCAGTGACAGTTTCAGAATTAGCCATGTGGTGCTATGAATGTTCATAAGACTTTATGACAATTTCGCCCCTATCGTACCGTCGATAATGGATCCTGCTATAATGACAACATGGGCCTTGCCAAAGAGTGTGTGGCAATGCCAGAGATGTGTTACCAGGTTTACAGCCATGCCAGCGGATGGCAAGACACACTTTGGACGGGACTTCCAAGCAGGAGGGAGGGCGGAGGGTGGAGAGGGAGTGAGGGACGGGAGGAGCATCCGTCACTGATGGCAAATATAGCACAGCTCCAACCACAAACCAGATCAAACACAGAGAACCACAATTTGTGTGTCACCACTTCTCCGTCCTGTCTCAGGGGCACAGGAACCCAACCTAACCATCACTCTGGGCCCGGGCAACTCCTAACAACATTCCCTAGGTATTAGCCTGCACACTTCTTTCAGGGGAAAGCTGAAAAGGCTGAAGTTCACCCAGCCGGACTCGCTCACCGTATTACCATGCGGTTTGAATTGCCTCGCTCTCTGGATTCCAGTTTGGAGCCGGTCATAAATGCAGAGGCCCCACAGCTATTGGACTCTGACGTTAGGCAAAGGGTCGATCAGTACTGTTGCCTTCCAGCTGGGGGTGAAGAGCTGCAGGCCAGAACGTGGGCCAAGACAAGACATGCCCGGCCAAGGGATTATTCACAACACCTGATGTCAAGCCAATGTACACGTAGCACAGGTATAACATGCGGAAACAGTTGAATACATGTACAGAATGACGCATAAACTCACTACATACATCTGTCTTCATTGGACTGAATATGTGTTGATGATTTTATCCATTTTCAATTCATCATCATTCATCAGTTCAAGATATCTTTGCTAAACTAACAAAACAACCTTTGAACTGATATGGCCAAAAAGGTCTAAAACTCTTAATCATGAATACGTATACTATAGTATAGATAAAAAATGTCATTATTTTAGTCAGCAACTGCATCTGAAGGTTAATTCAAAGTAGTATTTCCGCTTCAAAAACAACCCCTTGTAATGGAGGTGTTGGGGACAGACTGATTGGGTACTAAGGGAGCAATTAGGTTTAAACAACCAATTAGTTTTTTGCGCCCATGAATTCAATCTAGCAACCTTTCAGTTCTCTGCTCAATCTTCCCAGCCAATGGACTACTTGCTGCGTCTCTTCCACACTTGCCAGTATCCCACCAGGAAGCTAACACTGTGTTATGAGCCAAGCTCTCTCATGACGGACGCACGGGAGACTGGCAGGAAGTGTGTATGTGTCCAGACACTGGATTTCCTGTGGCCCTCACTGCTTCTCATCTGTCACATTGGCGACAAGAACCAGCATTCTTCATTGTTCGTGCATTTTGCCACTTGTGAATTAAGTGACCAGCAGCAAATATCTGTCTGGCTTCAGGCTCTGGGAGCCAGTGAATTGGGGGAATTTGGCTGCACATTCTTCCAAATTGCTGTCAACTAATGTGGGGAGCAAATTATGTTGGAAATCTGTTGATGTCTCTTAAGGCAAAGGTAGTTCAATAAACATTGTATTGTTGCTATATCCTGGCGATTTCCTTTTCACCTACTAACTTACTAATTAATAAACAAACTGACTAGCTGGCTAACTAATTCAATCTGCTGTCGAAAAAGATTGACTGTTGATCTGATGTCACTGCTGGCGGGGGGTTGGTTTCGGCTGACTGGAGCTCTGAATGGCAGTCTGTCTGTGGAGTTATGAATGAGCTGTTGTGGTGGTGGCTGCCGGGAGCACTTTACCTCCGTTGCCCTCTGGAATATAGACGCTTTGTATGACATTGCTGAAGGTGTTCCCTGAGTTGTTTTTCTTTCTCAGCTGACTGACTGGGCGTGATTAAAACAAATGCTTTTCATGGGCAGGGTTCTTCATTTCTCCAGAAGCAGTTGAACACATTTAATCAGGTTAAAAACATAAATACTTTTCAATTTATTTCAGCCATCCTTGTTTTGCCCGCCTGTTTAGTCCAACCAGCCCCCTAACAGACATGCTGATCAGACACTTGGCAAACCAGTGAGAGGAGGGAGACGCGTTTCCTACTGAAACTTGAACATTTAAGTTTCCATTTAGCTTCAGCAACTGAAAGTGCTGTTCGCAAGCTAGCATTCATGGTCATGTAATGCAGACATGCAGCTTGCTAGCTCAGCACAGCCTGACAGCATGCAATTATCCAACTTTGAAAAAAGAAAATATGCAAGTGAGGATTTAAAACACAAATTGCCTTCTAAATGAGTATGGCCCTAGGAAGCAAACAATCTAACACAGATAATTACATAGTGAGTCCTAGTCAGCTGTGGCATTGGCAACAGATACGTAATGAGATGTACTTTGGTAGTAGTTTATCATTGTAATTATCTGTATTATGTTAGTTTTTTTTTTTGGGATTGGAGGTGCGTTTGGGAGTCGGGTTGAGTTGTTTTCATTTGATTACTGAAGGTATGTTTTAGATGGGCGGATTGGGGCTTTGGATATTTTGCCTCCAAATAGTAAGTGTTGTGGTCAGTAAAATTGTAAACTATTGAGATTGTAAAATTAGAAATCCGACAAAGCAATCCTACTGGTTTAGGTAACGCTATGTACTTTCTATGAAATGGGCAATAATCTATTGCCAATATCTGTTTTGGCCCAGTCACACTTAATTCCATTGTTGGAATCAGGTATTGCTGATTTCGAACCTGACTTTGAGCCTTCTGGCTTGACCTGTGTGTGTCCTCAAAGATAAACAGTCAATTAAGCGACCAACATTTTTTTTTTCTTTTCTAAGTGAAGCTCAGGTTAGACCCTTCACCACTGGCTGGCTAATTAGAACCAGGGTCTGTAAAAATGAGAACTTTAGTAAAACATGCCGTAAAATTCTGAAGGCTAACCATAAACTAACCGATTTCTTTCATTCTTTTAAGGGGAACTCCAACTGAAACCTCTGCGTAAACGTTTACGAGGACCCCTGGGGTCCCCCATAAACCAGTTAATGGAGATGAGATATGAGTGGGGTATTTGGGCCTCCCATTTCGTTTGCATTTTTTTTATTTTTTGCATTCTTAGGAGGGGTCAAGCGCTGTTCTGAGGCAAATGCAGCTCTGTCTCAGATGTCGTTTACTTGAAAGAGCAAAACGAAAGTGGTACAAATTAGACAGGACCTAACAGATCACTGTCAACACATTAAAATAGTCCCCAATTTTCACTGGTTTCTCTAATATCACATTTGGCACGACAAACTGTCCCTTAAAAAGTGAGAATCATACCGTATTAGTGGCCTTCGTGTGGTGAGACTTTCTTTTTGTTCTCTATGAGAGAACTTTTCAGCTGATCAGACCCTGAAATCGGTTCTATTTTCTTGTATTTTCTTTTTAATATGCATGTCATCCATTTATTTTGTTGGGTATTAAAAACAATCTTCTAGAACTTTCTGGAAGAGATTATGCGATACTTGATCATGCTGAGATGTCTCACCATAAGGTGTTTTAAATATATGTATAGGCTGGGGTTGCAATGCAAATGATGTAATCATGCAATGCCTACACACACACATACACACACATATACATTTGCATGACGCAGAATACACAAGAGGAAATTAAAATGTAACATGTTCACTACTAAATTGATACTTTACTTGCTTTCACATAGTCAGCAAAGAGCTGTTTCATATCAGGGAAAAGCCTAGATGTTTTTTAAAGTGTTTTCCATTTTGACTAAGGGCACATTAAATGTTTTGTTTACTCCCTCATTCATTTTGACTTGCAGTTTTCAGCTTTTGAAGGAAATTCTTGGCTCAGATCTGCAGCGCCGTAACAAGAGAGAATGACCGCTGAGTCAAATTTATCAACACAGGAATGATGATGGCGCTGGAAAGCCTGACAAAACAATTTGTTCATTTTAAAAATGATAATGATTTTTGGGTCATTTGGCCGCAGGCAGCAGAAATATCAAGGCCGGTAAAACACTGCGCTGTAAGGGTTTACGTGTCTGTGATGCATGGTCGGTGAGGGAAGTTGTGTACATTTTTTAGTGTGACGTAAAAAGTCTCAGGTTACATTGAAGCTTGAGCTCCAGCGAGTCTGAGACCACCCTTCGATTAATCTTCCCCTTGTAGCGCCTTATAATTTGCCATTACAAAAGCCATTAAACCCGGGGCCTGATTCTGGGCTCCGGGGACTCCTTGTGAGCAGGGTGCAAGGCTAGGATGGGCCTCCAGTTGGCCCCTTGCACCTCGGACGAGCCCAGAGAAAACAGACAGGTACTTAAAACAGGGTGAAAAGATCACTTTAAAGAAAACAAGGATGATTAATGGGGGGAAAAACGAGGGCCCTTTAGATTCCTTTCATCTGGGCCTGATTCAGGTCTTCGGTGGACCATTAACCCACAGGACAACTGTCCACCTCATACGTGAGAAATGAAGTCCCAGTGCTGGGTTCAGACAAATGTTTATGCCTCGGAATGAAAGCTGAACGGTAGAGACCTGGAAAGTTGTTTCAACAAAACGATGTGTTGCCTTGACCAGATGAAGCCAAAGTTCTAATGATTACATTTGCAATGCTGTACATAGAATAACATAGTAGAGATAAGATTATACTATGTCTTGCCTGTAATGGTGAAAGCGTTGGATAACAACATGATACGTTTCACTGGAAAATGTTTAACACCAAAGTCCAACTGCAATTCTTCGCAGTTTATTTCAGTATGAGATGGTTTCCCTTGCAATCGTGTCATTTTGAAATGAGAGGTCTTGTTCAGAAGAAAGTAATAATTGATTTGATCGTCTCTGACCAATCGCTGTAACAAAGCCAGTGCCTCATTTATTAAATGTTGCTTTAACCACATTGATTATGTTTCTTGCTAAACCCACAGGTTTCTTGGACCAATAGGATGAAAGCCTTCAGTTTCTGGGGCAAATCAGCACGGGGCTTAGTCCCTACCCAGTGCCCAGCCCACAACACTCCGGTTTTGGTTGTTTAAAATATGCCTGTTTACCTGCCAGGTGTCGCTGTAGCCTTTTAATATTTCTGTTTATCTGGCATCTTGAAAAAACACATATAGCACATTAGCCTACTTCTACAGCTGTAATCTGTTGGCCTGCTGAGGAAAACTCCATGCAGGAGTAGTCTCTGGTATTTCACATTGGGCTGTGGCACCAGAGGCCTCAGATGGAACCCCTCAGATTATGTGGACAACCAACATGGCATTTGACTTGATGAGCAGATACAAAAGACATACTTATTTTGAAGTAATGTAATGTCAGCAGAGTTGTGCATGGAGTTATCCTGTGTCTCTTTAGGCGGCATTTATGTTTGAACACGAAACATACTGTGTATATCTGCATCTGTATCTATATACCGAAGTGTTATGCAAGTACAATCTTTTCAGATTGTGCCACAGTTTTGATAAGTACATGCGATTTCTGTGTGATTAATAACTTTCCAAAAATATGTATTTTCCTTATCACTGCTGTAATTAGACATGTACTAAATAAATGACTTTAGGTGGAATTAACTGTTAATGTACATTATGCAAGTGTTGCGCACAATTCATTGAGATGTTGAATTTTGAATTTCCGTGTCCAACATTTTGGTTTAAACAGTCGTGACAAAGTGCTGAGGCATGGGCGTAAATAACGTTGGGGTGGGACGGCCAGAGCCCTGGTACGGTTCGTGGCAAGTACAAAGTACACACCTGGCCCAAAGTGAAATCAAATCTATCGTGAACTCTGCCACTCTCATTTTCCTCTGGCAGTTTTCCCCAAGCAGGGTTTTGGGTCAAAAGGCAGGCGAGTGATTTCAGTCCTGGTCAAACTGTGAGACAGTTTCACACAGTAATGCATTTCAAAGCTGTCGCTTTGCCACAACCAAGCACTGTACCAAAAAACTTTTACATCGTGTTTTTGTGTCAGAGACTACCTATACCTAGTATCACAAATAACTGCAAATGAAAGATGGCCTTTAAAGTTAAACAAATGCAATTAATAATAGTAATACATTTCATTGGTCATGTAAGATATTAATTATTGTTAAACCACACATTAATCATTAAACACATCCTCTCAAGGCTCAATCATGTATTCTCTAAATCATTGAATGCTTGATCTAATCAATAATCCAATTCTTTTTGGTTCTGTTCGCTAGTCCCCAATGATAACACTGCTCTTAATTACATCAAGGCAAACTATTTCCCTGGGATGTATCTCCTTAAATTGAGTTTCTTTCACGCGGCTGGCCACATAACAGGAGACTGCTCCTGCTGGGTTGGAGGAATAATCATTCATTAACCTTTGAACTGGGAGGAGAGCCAATTGAGACACCAGAGTGCACTTGCTCACTGTCAACCATGCTCACCGCTGAGGCAAAGCAAATTGGCAATTTAAACAGTGAACCCAAACTGTATTAACCTGCGCTTTGCTTTGATGCAGTCACTTGACCATCCAATGAGGCATAACTAGGCCAAACTCGGTTCTGAATTATATGTGTAAGGTTAGCCTTGATGCAGTTGTAGAGAATCTGCCGAAAACAAAGCGGAAGGGGAATACACCTTATATGTATTGTAAATCATTATTGATTACTTTATGGCCGGCTGTGGCAAGATTAGAGCAATTGAGCATATAAGATTATTGGCCAGTTAATCTACGTGAAGACAAGACACAGCCTGTATACATTTCCATTGATATGCCAGCTATAATGTCAAAGCAGTAGAGTATTGTGAAAGATGAAAGGCCCAGCTAGTTGGTATAAAGTCAAAGCCACGAACTATAACCTTTGAACATCGTATCTGTTGGACATTGATTTTCTTTTGTTGTTGTTGGTGCGTGCCTGGTAACACCAGACATCACACGGCTGCCTTTGCACAGTAGCAATGAATACGAACAAGGCCTGGCAAATCAAAGATCGCTTCCTGTGATATAATATCTGGAGCCAAGGTGGTTTAAAGCTCAACGTGTTAAAACAAACAAAATGTTGCCGCCATTGACGGAGCGAGTCCGTGGCCTCTATTGCAGAGAACAGCGTAATGAAAGCCTGGTTGGGTCTGTTAGTACTGGTTTGACCTTTTATTCATTTACAGTTCTCCTGACATTTCTGCTGATGGAAAGAAAAAAAAACAAGAACAAGCTGCTAAAAGAAGTATCAAGACTTTGGCTTTGTTTCTCCGGTTAGAGAATGGCTTTTATTGATTAAAGTGGTTTGGGTTTTATAGAGGGTCGATGTTTCATGTTTGTTAACACTAACTTGTGACTTTTTCCATTACAGAACAGGATTTGTCTTTTAATAGTTTTCATGACTGGCTTTGGTGGAATGGACAGAATGGAAGTCTCTGAAGTGGGCATAAGTTGTCTTTAAATTGTTAAATGGATATTCTTTTTTGTTAATAGTATCTTCAAATGAATAGCATGTGCATTGCATAGACATTTCAAATAAAATTAAATTATATTCATCAAAAGACAAACAGGCACCATTTGTGAGTTTTTCACCAACAATCGCAGAGAAAAGCTAATTATAATACTAGATATTAGGATATATTTGAAATTAACAAATATTTTCTTATTGTCGGCGTACAACATTCTCAAAGTCTTTCTGAGGCTACCAACACAGTAATTCAAAGCCAAGCATCATAATTTGATTGTTGTTATATAGTTAGCGGCTAAGGCAATCCAGAGTTGAAAATATTTTATTTTTGTTTTTCTCCTTGTAGACTCCAGAGAGAGGAAATTACCAACTTCTCCTATGAAATAATTAAAAAACGTTAATACAATATAAGTGATGAATCTCAGATTTTTTTAAGACGTTTCTAGGTGGTTTATTTTTAAATGCAACAGTCCATTTATTTGGATTACTCCAATCCTCCAGTTCCAGCATACCCTTGGAAGGCATTTTCCCTTCCCTCCAATCAGTTACGCTGTGTCCAATCAGGTGGAAGCCTGTGATCCAGAGATGGGGCGGGACAGCTGCTTAATAATTCAGGAGTGCGAGATTAAAAAGTGAATTTGGTCTGCACTTTATTAAAAGCCAGCGTAATTACTTCAGAACTCGATGTCACCGCTTCAATAAGAGAGGCTTAATTCGTTTACAGGCGCCTTGCGTGTAATTGCTGAAAATGAACAATGCCGTCTCGTCGAAAATCCAAACCACATAGATCCCCCATCCGGCACCTGATTCAATAAGGGACCTTAGAAAATGATTACTTCAATTTGACATAGTCTCTGACACTGGCGCATTGTGAACTGAGCTCATTGTGTTACTGACATATTAGACTGCCTCTTTGTGTAAGTCTACCTTTCTGTTTACGTATTTTGTCATGTGTTTTTGTGCTCCGAAATCAGACGTTAAAAACGGAAATGGACAAATGATGCGGTCCACCCAATTATATCATGTTGTTACGCTGTAATAACACATCAGACACCAGTTTGCAGTTTAGATTTGTTTGTTTGTATAGATGTAAAGGGGTGGTCATAACTGAACGTCTAGAATGTACGCTCATCAGATATTGTGCTGCATACCCATATGCAACCAATTACCGTAAAGCGCAGATTTCGCCTACTAGTTTTTTCGACACAGTTGGTTCCCTGTGGGTCCCTGGTGACGTCACCCACTCTGTGTTCCAATTATTTTTCTCCCTCATTGAAAAGTGAGTCGAAAGTACAAATGTATGAACCCAGCTGCTCATTTGTGTGAAGCGTTATGTCATCATTCGCATGTGTTCACAGTAGACGCTGGGCTCTTTCCCTCCACAGGCAGTACATCACAAAACAGAGGTAGTCGCTACCAGATGGTTAAACAAACACATCGCCCAACTACCCATAACTCAAATCCACTTAGCACCCCTTGTCAACATATCTTGCCCGTCCGCTCCTTCTACTATCTTCTGTGCACTGAGGGAGTGGACGAGGGTGAAGAACCAAGATGACTAATAAGTATCTGGAAGAAATTCCTGCCTTGTGTGTTTGATTTAAATCACTAAGCCCATCCATCCCCAGCTGTCGCTCTCATTCTGTCCTTTCTCTCTCTTTCCCACTCTCTCTCTCACACCCACACTCTCTAGTTCTCTCCTCCATTTCTCTCTCCCTCTCTTACTCTCTTCCACTCTCTCACTCACTTTTTCCCACTCTCTGTCCTACTCTCCCCCTCTCTCCCCCTCTCTTCTCTCTCTCTCCCTCTCTCCCACTTTCTCTCTGTCTCTCTCTCCCCCTCTCTCTCCCCCTCTCTCCCCCTCTCTCTCCCACTCTCACCACAAGGTGTTAGATAATGACAATTGAGCCTGAAGACACCTGGAGAGATCACGCGTGTGAGGGTCAGGGAGACAAAGCCCAAATGGGCAGTACAACCAGGGCCTTTCAGAGGGAGCATTTAGGGAATCACCCAAGACTTGGTCAGGGGTTAAGAGTTGGGAGGTCAAAGGTCGTCCCGCACTTCTTTCTCTCCCTACTTGAGAGGGTCATTTATTATCCGCCTGTCTTGTGTCCAGCTTGTGCGAAGGGAATGGTGCCTCTCATTTTATAGAACTCACAGGATGTTTTTTTATTAGGGTAAGATGCCTTGTTCTCAGCATTCCCGTCCTCATTGTACTTGTCTGGGAGACCGGTCCTCATCAAGACCATTCCAGTGAACTGCGCCGAAGATTGAGGAGGAACAGTTTGGTTATCCTTGACGTTCTACTGCTTTGCGTCCGTTAGCAACATAGTAGAGTCAAAAAGTTGAGAGATATCTCCTAATTTAATAGTGAAAGACATAGATAATTCAAGTGAATGCGAGCTACGCTCAAATGTGGAACTCCGGGGACAGTTTAAAATGGATTTGGTTCATGGAATGTGTAAAAGATGATTTTCAGACAGCAGAACATCAAACACAGTTTAACTCCATCACTCCTGCGGGTCGTCGGATGATAGTAACTGGGGAGGAGTGACGGATGACAGGGCAAAAGTAAAACCAGATTTCCAGTGCATAAAATGCCCACTTACAGGCCCAATCTGTGACCTCCACAACCTGATCCTGTCTTGTGTTTGTGAGTGAACCCGTTTTCTGTTGTCCGGTCTACGTTGTTGTGGTCTTATAACACGTGCTGGGGTTTTCGATATGTTGTGTGTTACCGTGCTAGCATGCTGCAGGGTTGGAGGTTCCGTTAGGTTGCAGTTTTTATGCCCGCATCAACACATAATGTAGGATAGGCTGAGTCTTAAAACATACAGTGATATTAGTTAGCCATTGATTTATTTTCAGGGGATGCTCTTATTCAGGGCAACGTACAGCAAGTAAGGTCACCTGTCTTGTTCTAGGATTGTTTAAACATATCGCTGTATATTTTGCCAGCTCTGTGAATTGATCTAGCAACCTTTTTGGTTACTACTCAGGTTCTGTAATTACTAGGCTAACTGCTGAATGCATTTGACAGAATTAAATAATGACTTTGATCATGTAACATAATTGAACATTTACTGTTATTTTTAAGACAAAAAAGTTGCCTGACGGCCTTATGCTGTGAGTGCTGATCTAAAAGAGTTGCTGTATAATGGGAGGGGGGGGGGGCCAGAGATGGGCCAGAAGAAGTGGTTAGAAAAACAAAAGGACACGGACGAACCTGTCGACCTCTTGGTTGATTAAGCAGACGTTCTCACGGAAAAGGATGTAACTTAAAGAGTGGGTATTTATCTCAAACCCCAAATGCTGTCACTGCCTAGATAGCGCCGGCAATGTGCAATGAGCTAATTCCCTTAGCGTGTCGTTGATTGATACATACTTGCCACAGCTCTGAACTGAGGCCCATGCCGAACTGGCGGGGATGCGCTGCTCAGAAAGGGTTCCACGGATGGAGACATCCAAATGTGAGTGGGTCTCAGCGTGAGGTCCATACCGCCGGCCTATGCATCACATACCTGGAGGCCAAAGGACGCTTTCAAGTTTCCGACTCCCTACAGTCAGTTTTGATGTTTCCAAAAACCGCTTGTGAAGGGTTAGCATGTGTGTGTGTGTGTGGTGTGTGTGTGTAGTCAGGGTATGATAATAGAAGTCCACTCTTCAGCAATGGTTCTGTTACACATCAGGGGGAAAGGGAGGTGCCGGATGCTCTGAGAAGAAGAGGAAGTGTCTCACAGTAGAAGTCAGAGAAGCATGAGCTCAAAGGGGGCCCATCCTCCGTCATGACTGAGAGTTGGTTCTACTTTCCCTTGTTGGTTTCTTCGCTGTATTAATGGGTTTTGTATTGGTTATGTTTCTCTGAACGGGTCAACCTTCATTGCAAGCTAATTCCTTGTTCAAAGCATCTAAAATGGCACAAATTCACTATTGTTCCACCGCACGTTCAAACTGGTCAATACCATCTGACGTTATTTACATCAATATTGACGGAATCAAGATTAATTATTTGTTGTTTTCCCTACGACATTACTCTGAGGCAAATGCTTCCTTACAGCGTAAGTATAAAGATTGTTTTAAAGCCTTACAGGAACATTCCACTGTGTTAGGCGCATATTGATTTGTAAGGTGTTACAGTGTTGTTCTGGTCTTAAATTGAATCATGGTTGGTAATTACACTATGGCTAATATACCACTATTAAAGTAAATTCTAACTATTAGCATCAACTCAACCCTAAAATTTAAGAAAGTACAGTATCACGAAGGGTTTGGTAAAGATTTTAGTAGCTTGGACGTGGGTGGGGAATGGCTCCTTCCCAGAGCTTCTTGCATGCTCACCCTGACATTTCATCAATTACCTGTAATGGTTTTTAAGTTCCTATACAAAGCTGAAGTATAGAGCTGGCTCAGGGCCGTTGTGATCAATGAATCAACCTGAGAGAGACACACATTATTGGACCCTGATGTCCTGCATCTGGAACGATGTGGGCATGGTTTACAGTAGCGCTGACCTTGTGGTGCCCCCTGAAAACCAAATTGTTTCTCAACTACACAGTTGCAATGCAGTACCATGCAAGTTACGAATACAGCAACGCCATTCAATCCTGCTTGAATAATACTGTTGGGCCCATTCAGGTAAATGCATAATGGTGACTAGTTTGAAGAAATGAAAGCACCCCAGTTACAACCTTGGCTTCAACACTGGGTCGTAAATTTGACCATCTGAGAGCACATGGCCTGTTTGCCTGAGTTAGGCGGCTTCGCCTGTGCTTCCTCAATCCGGGCCTGAAGGTGCCACATTGGTACGTGTGAGTGTGAGGGCGTGCACGGCCATGTGCTGTGAGTTGGAGAGCGAGCGGGTGGACTCGCGCGGGTTGGGGGTGGGGCGGTGTTGGGGGACTGGGCAGTCATTTCAACGCGGCCCCGGCTAGTGGGACAGAAACACGAAGGGCTGGAAATTGAGGTGCATTGATCTGTCCTCCGCCGGATCTCCAGCGCCGGTGAAATCATTAACCCCGGTGACACAGACACAGGAAGCAACAACAGAGTGTCTTTCGGAGGTTAATTAAAAATAAAACCACAAGGGGCTTAGGAGGTGTCGCGCTACAGTGAGAAACACACAGACTTCCAAACGAGCAGGGAGCTGTGTTGTTCCCAGGCAGGGAGCTGTGTTGTGCCCAGAAAGGGAGCTGTGTTGTGCCCAGGCAGGGAGCTGTGTTGTGCCCAGAAAGGGAGCTGTGTTGTGCCCAGGCATGGAGCTGTGTCGTGCCCAGACAGGGAGCTGTGTTGTTCCCAGGCAGGGAGCTGTGTTGTGCCCAGAAAGGGAGCTGTGTTGTGCCCAGGCAGGGAGCTGTGTCGTGCCCAGACAGGGAGCTGTGTTGTGCTCAGGCAGGCAGCTGTGTTGTGCCCAGGCAGGCAGCTGTGTTGTGCCCAGGCAGGGAACTGTGTTGTGTCCAGGCAGGCAGCTGTGTTGTGAGCAGGCAGGGAACTGTGTTTTGCCCAGAAATTGAGCTGTGTTGTGCCCAGGTAGGGAGCTGTGTTGTGCGCGGGCAGGGAGCTGTGTTGTGCCCAGGAAGGGAGCTGTGTTGTGCCCAGACAGGGAGCTGTGTCGTGCCCAGACAGGGAGCTGTGTCGTGCCCAGGCAGGGAGGGAGCTGTGTCGTGCCCAGGCAGGGAGCTGTGTCGTGCCGAGACAGGGAGCTGTGTCGTGCCTAGACAGGGAGGCCTGTTGTGCTGTTCCTGTGTTTTTACTCTTATACTCTTAATGGGAGGAGTATGAACGATATCAGAGAGATTTTTTTAAAAAGCAAAACAATTCCACAAGATAGGAATCAGAATTCCTAGCACCTGTGTTTTTATATTTTGCCTCACCTGCACTGTGCATTTTTCTCAGGTTTTCATGAGATTCAAAAGGAAACTGTCCAGAACCTTGATATCTTCCATCTGCCCTTTTCCAATTAAACTACAGGGTTCCATTTGACTTTAAGCACTAAGACTGAAATGTGCAGAACTTTGATTTATGCAGTCAGTTAACCCTTTATTTGTGGATTTTAAACATTGTCGTCAAGTTCCAACCTACTGGTACCAGGTAATTTGTGATTGTGTTCACCCTAATAAGAATTCCAGTGGAAGCTAAATAGATTTATAAATACAAAGACCCTCCAGTTGTTTTCTGCTCACACTGCTTGTCATCCAACAAATGTAAAACACATGGAGATTGATAATTGGCATTGACAGTATAATTGGAACCTGTGCTATATCAGAAGACATGAATATAGAGCTTTATCCACACATTTGGAATTGAAGAGGTCCTGAAGCGTAAGAAAGGTTATCTAGGAAATATTTCATTTGTAACAGCCTTGATGTATGATATGTTTTATACAGTTGTTTATTGCTCATCTTTATCAAGGGTATCAAAGAATTGCTTTGTTCTGAAGATTTGTAATGATGGGAAAATTGCATTTTTCATAAAGAATAAATTAGGATTTCCTGAAACTTTCGTTCTTACATTTTATTTTATCATTATTATTTGTAGATGATGAAGATATTGCTTTTACAGCACATATGTGGTCTGTATTATAGTTTGAAATTAATTCATGGCAAAATTATTATGACTGAGATTTTACAAAAGCTCCTATTTCTTGAACTCCCTTCAAAATGTCAATAGGACGTCAGATCTTTTTTCAGGATTAGATTTAAGAACCTTTATCTGAATGAGAGTATCTAGCAATAAGTGTAATTTGCTCTGGGATTGAAAAGGGTGAATCGATGCGAATGGAACTCTCTGCAAACTTGCCACCATAGTTCTTTGGTATATGACTCATCCATATTTCATACATCCGTTATTGAAAATGCTGATTGCATTTTCTGAAAGAAATTAGAAAACAACACGTTTCTTAACACTTAATAAGCAGTAATGTGTACGAACGCGACGTCAGTTTCGTCAAGGCACTGATTCGATTACGGCAATGCACTAGCGTAAGTCTCTATATTAGTTGGGCGCTGTTCGTACGACGTAAACGGGTTACGTGTTTGCAGTATTCCCAAAAATGTGACACGGCTCCTCTTTATAGTCCTCTATTGACGAGCTTTATTGCTTTCAGTGGTCCCGGGTTACAGGGGAAATAATGCTAGCCCTGTCAGGTTTCTGCAGTGCAGCACAGGCATCAACTAGCAGCCTTACTGTAATTACTGCTAGTTTACTGCTGACTCAGGCCACACGCAGACACACACACACATGCACAACCACAATCACACACCTAAAAAGCACACACGTTATGTACACACACACACACCCCAGCCCACACAAAGCACTGGTGATCATCTATACTCCAAACTTACAAAAGGAACAGATGTAAATGTCAAAAGTATTTTATTAGTCAAGTACACCAAATAACATGCGTCAATGTATTGTTTTAATTAGTTGTTCTAAGAAACATTACAGTTGTACTCACTGTTGGAGTTGGATGCCAGGTCAAATATAACAGCCAAATAACCACTTTACTATGAGGTTCCACTCCGTCGGTCCCCTAGGCCGAGTGCCTTCGGGAAATTGCCCTGTGTGAAGAAGGAAAACAAATCATTTGAATGCACACTCTGCTTCCTTGATACTCGTCTCAGTATTGCCACTTAGAGCAGGGATGGATGGGGCGCATTGTGGCTCTGACAGCGCAGGCTTTGTGCGTGATCACTGGGTCCATCTGACACGTCGACAGCCTCCTGTTCAATACGTGTGGACACAATACTGGCTGAAGCCTTTTGACAAGCCGAGGGCCCTTTGTGTTCCCGGTGATCCCCATAGCGTGTGCTCTCCTCTTGGTGAGCATGGACGAGGACGTCGTGGCCCTTGATCTCGGTGTTGAGGTTCCGAAGTGAAACCGTACTTCGCTGTGACGGTTTGCGATTTCCGCTCAAGAATTCAAACTGCCGTTTCACTCAGAGAAACAGGCGTGGTGCACCAACCAGTAGTGACACAATGTTCCCCACAACCATGACACACACAGGGCAATACTGTTGTAGGTCAATGTTCCCCACAACCATGACACACTCAGGGCAATACTGTTGTTGGTCAATGTTCCCGACACCCATGAAACATTTAGACAATACTTTTGTAGGTCAATGTTCCACACACCCATGAAACACTCAGGGTTAGTTTCTAACAAGCAAACCAGGCCAAAGAGCAGAACACAAATATGGACTTTTGAAAATTCTGTTTTGTTCATAAACAATGAACGTGTCTTATTTTATTTTTTGATTGGAACATGCCGGAGAAAGCGGTACAACAAAACGTGACTAATCATGTATTGGCTACTGAGACCCAAATAGTAGTTCAGAGTGATCTGTAGAATGCAAACAGACTCTTCCATGCAGGGGGCCCTTTGGATATTTCACAGACAGAGTCCTGTATGCAGGGCCACCCCTAGATATCTGCAGACGGAGTCCAGTATGCTGGGGCCTCTAGATATTTGCAGACAGAGTACTACATGCTGGGGCCCCTTGATATTGGCAGACGGAGTACTCTATGCT
>JACXGK010000799.1:47002-73972 GCA_016801125.1 Novumbra hubbsi
ACAGTATGCTGGGGCCCCTTGATGTTTGCAGACAGAGTAAAGTATGCTGGGGCTCCTTGATTTTTGCAGGTAGTGCCCTGTATGCATTGCTCACTGTAAATTCATTGTCCCTGGCCTCCGGATTGTGAGTGTGTAATGCCCAGAGCACCTCTGCCTGAATGCGCAGGACTGCAGTGATCTAACACACATTTTGATGAGAGGACCAAAAGCAATCCTTTTAGTACCAAACAGGTAGGACATGTCATGAGACGTGTACACGTGTTGGGCAAAGTAATGATGCATAACAAAATTAAGTGTTGCAAAAAACTACGACTAATTGTCTTTGCTGGCATAAGAGAAAGGTATGTAGAAAACATGTTCTGTGAAAAGATCTAGCATCCACTGGGGATCCTGGTTAAATAAATAAATTGTACAACAACCAAAAACATTTTTATGTTCACACAATCCTAAGAATAACCTAAAATCACATTTTCGGAAGTTTCTACTTTGTCATAAATTCTACTATATTCCCAAATAGCCATGGCTATTGTTGATAATGTTTACAGTCCCCCACACTGTCAATAAAACCAGTTTAAATTCTAGTCTTTCCACAAGAATCATATAAACATATTTTTACCTGGAGCAGACATGGGTCAGACTGCTATGTTGGGCTGAGGAAAGGTATTCGGCCTGAGGGAATGAGCAGTGTTCTCCCAGGAATCATTGCTTATGATTTGGACTTTGTGTGAGCCTATTTCTAATATTTATCATCCACCGTGGCAGGGTAAGTTATGGGGTCGTTTAGACAGAGACTTTCCTCTGTACACTCACTCCCTTGATATTTAGGCTACCCAGTGTCTTTATTCATATCTGTACTTCTTCCTCTCCATGTAGTACTAACCAAGCTTGACTAGAATTAAACGCAAGAGGGTAGTTGGGGCATCTTCAGAAATCAGTAGGAAACATTGAAGTGAACGACTTTAAGTTGCATTGTGATGGATACGTGAGAACCTTAGTAAAAAGTTATAATAAGTTATTTTTATTATAATTTTTTCCTGCTTTTTTGCACACAATAAGACAGCTTTGACTTCCCAGTAGCTCAGCCGTGGCTTGTGTTCTCTTAGCTTAACAAATGCATGACGTTTATAAAGGCTCAAGCAGCCTGTTTTTCACTTACACTGATGCATTGCTGTAGGTGCCCTATTACCCCTTTGGTATCCTGTGTTGCAGTAGGACTGGCCAGGTAGGCTGCAGAGTAACCCTTTGTTTTCGATCAAGACACTTAGAAGAGCTCACTCTCACTGAGAGAAAGATGTTTCACTGGGGAGAGCATCCCCCTCTGTGGAAGATCACTTACTTCCTGACCTTGGAGGGGATTTTTTTCTCTTTTTTTTCTAAAAGACATTAGTTGAAACCAGAACTACGGGGAATTACAGTTTCGTCTCACTCCACTGCATGAGATAGGATACTTAGAAGGACCGCACCAAAGTATTACGCTGAACTTTGATTTGTTAATTTACCCTGCATATTTCTATTATCAAAACGTATAGTATATGATTCAAGTGGTTGATCACATTTTAAAATAATGCTGTGTCTATATCAGGTTATAATTGCACTTTTTGCATGGTTTTTATCCTGGTGGAAGTGCTATAAGTGAACATGCCTATGCATACACACACAAGTGATTCTAGGAGATGCATGTCTTGGGAAAGTTTAGGTCTCAACACTGGATATGTACTTATCCTAAATATTGTTTGACCTTCCCAGTGCTGGCCCATTATTCTCCCCTCCCAGTCGTTCTTGCAGATGGATCTTTTGCCGCATTAATCCCCGCAGATCAGGTGGGTTTTGTCAAAGTGTTAAACTTTAATACTTTGGGTCATTTATCTTTACAGCCAAACTCGGGGTCTGTCAGCGGCCACATGAGCTATTTCCTCATTTGGTTTGGGAGCAAAGTGGCGCAGGAGAGAACCCGGGAGAGGGTTAGCGACGTCTTAATGAAATCCTGATGTGTGTGGAGGGGGAGAGCTGCGTCAGGTCGTGGCGCCACACCATCTCAAGGAACTACACCTCTCTAGAGGGGTAGCCTCAGTTATTAATCTCTCACCGAGAACAACGAACCCCGGCCAGTAAAACACAGTGCGCCCTCATTAGCTCAGAACGTACATTGGGACCCGCTAGGTGACCAAGCGATCGTGGATAGAATTGCAAGTGATTAATTTGTTGACGGCTCTCATGGCTCAGTGTTTGTACTTGCAGAGGCATTCATCTTCATCCGCACAGACGTATGTACAGCGACACGGTGGATACAAGTCCCAGTTCAGTGAATCGCCATCCAACGGAAACACTAAACATCACCATTGTCACTGTTGTCCAGGTGTTGTGTGTTACTTTAGTAACTAAGTAGCTAAGTCCCAAGTAGCAGCAACACTACACAACCCTGTTTAATTTATTTGTTAAATTATTCATTGAGAGAGGGGATGTACATTATGACTTCGAACTGCTGAAGTTGATATTACTATGGTATATTTGGTATTTTATGTTATTGATGAGAATGAATGTGCATTATTTAATGATTCATTGACTTCTTTAAATTATGAGAATGTTCTTGTGCGACCTTTAGAAATATGTCTAGTTTGACCTCAAACCTAAAATGTGACATTAGAACCTACCTGGCATGAAAAAAAGTCCTTACGAATCACATCCCACCGTAAAAAACAATATATTTTTGTTTAAATGTCATAAATAACATCACTGGGTGATAATAGAATATTGGGTGGCATGGTATATCTTAGAAGTCAGGAATGATGGGCCAGTAAACAAAAGGTCACTGGTTCTAAAACCTTGTCATTCTGAACGTGATCAGGGCAGTTAACATGAATTGCTCCCAGGTAGTTGGAATACTTACTCGGTAGAATAATTGTAAAAGAAAGGCACATTCTACTGCTCAGTAGCTAATAGCTATTGGTTTTCTATAGGTCTTGGTCGCCAAAATAATTTCTAATTGTCCTGCTCCTCTTGTTGGTTCCATTGTTCTGATAACTATGTTTTGTATCAGTGTATACCCTACCCTTATTTTTTAAGTTCATATATGTTTACATCATGTGCAAATCAAATAGTCACATGGAGGATGGGAGACCAAGGAACATTTCGATACAAAAACACTAAATTGAGAACAAATATTTGTATTTGATATGTAGGCATGTCATATTGACAACAAAGAGGTAACCATTTTATTTAAGATACATATTCAATTTTATTTGTACAAGGTCTCAACTTAGTTGTAAAGTTGAGTGATAATGCTAATTTGTTGCAGTACTATATAATAAAAAAACTAAAAACTGCAAAAACAAATAAAAATTATTGAGTAAAATATTTAAAAAACTCAATAACATGTTGCATCTGCAACTTTTAATTTCCTTGTCACTATTATGTGCACAAAATGACTTAATGATTTATTTGATGATATTATTGAAAAAGAATCTAGGGATCTCACTTGATCCTGCCCCTATGTTTGGGAACAGGGACCCAAAATAATATTATAACCTTGTGTAAAAAAACACATTAGACATTAAATTAATTAATTCTTATTTATTCACCTTTCCACATGTCCTATTATCCTTTCTTAGCTAAAAGTAAACATCCAGAGAGCCAGGCTCTCAGCTTACAAAAGAAAAACCTGGTTTCCTACAATAAAAAGATAGAGAAGAGAGACAGGAAAGAAAGACGAAAGAGCAACAGTAAGTAACCCAATGTTTCAGATACGAAGGTAGGTGTAGTCTGCAAGGGATTCATATTAGTTTGCTTAGTTCATAGTGAATCACATTTCACAATGATAAGGCTACCTTTGCTCCCTTAACACGTTACTTAATATCTTCACAGAACATTCTGTGTTGGCCATCTATTGATACCAAATCAGTGGTCACTGCCCCGTTCCAGGATGAACAGATGCAACTTTAAGCTCAGCTACCCTCTATGCCAATACCCCCATACCCCTGAACCAGCCCTGTCTGCCCCCCAATACCCCTGAACCAGCCCTGTCTGCCCACCCCCCCATTATTTTCTTACTGGTATAGTAGTTCAAAAAGCTTGTTATATCATTCTATAGATGATCATGTTAATTTATTTATTATGTATATTAAAGTTTGTTTTGACGTGTTCATAAATGTTGAGCATTTTCCATTCAAGACAGTTAAAATTGCTTTTAGACTATAAGATATGGCATTTAGCACATTTCTTATAGAGGGTATCAGTCTTGCATCAAATGATGAATGCATCTACGTGCATTGGTCCTCGTAAGGAAAACCGTACTGCTATTGAGTCGAGTGTTGCACGCGATTATCAAATCAAATACAAATGTGATCATCCGGGGACCAGACGGAAAGGAAGGCAAGTCCTACACCATTGGTAGCCATAGCTTTATTTACAGCAGTAAATATAATAATCATGAAATAAATCGAAGACAAATCTGTCATAAAAATCTAAGTAATAGTATGACTGCATGGAAGTTGTTTTCTGTGTAGCACCTTATATTTCTATTCAAGAAATGTTCTACTCAGTTGATCAATGTAATCAATGCATTTATTTACGGATCTTTACTTGTGCATCAACTGCAATTAATCACAATGTACAACCATATGCAGGCTACTTACGCACGTTAAACAGATGATATTCAATGGGCTCATGCTGTACGAGAAAACCCCTAAAGGCAATCTGACCGCGGCTGACCGTCTTACCAATAATTAGGCGGTTTGGCTCAGCCGCATATGTTTTCATCAGTTGGCGTCCACTTGGGCGACAGACAGTGTGGTTCTTCCCTTTGATCAGTCCCACTACTCTTTGTCTTTACCATGCTCTCGGAGAAATATCCACCATGACACGTGTGTGTATGACTTACAAAAGGGGGGCAGAAATGTCACAAACCTTCAGTTGAATCAGATACAGTTTACAGATGGGGGAATGTTTCCTGTTCTCATTTTCAAAAATACCAACGTGTGCCTTAAGTGCAAAAGTTAGAATTGGTGTAACTCTTACTATTCCGCATAGGTTTCGGCATTACTGCTCTGGGGTTAGTAAAAGTTACTGTTAGAATTACGGTAACGTATGTGTTCCAATTTAGATGTAAACGTGTGTGTGTGTGAGAGAGACAGAGAGAGAGACGTGTATGTGTGAGTGTGTGTTTAAAAAACGAAATAATTTATAATTTTACATATTTGATAAGTACTTACTTTATGAAATAACTTGATGTAGGTCCTTGGACCGAGCAACTTTTCGGTATTTGAAAGTGTGTAGATAGTGTGCGGGAGGTTTTTGTTTGCCGATGTAAGTAACATTACTATCCTACAGTCAGTTTGTCATTACATTCCAAGCATGAACGTGATTGGTTTTAATGACATGGGGCACAAATCAGCATATCAGTACACAATTTCTGGGGGCCCTTTGTGGCTTGACATTTACACTTATATACCTACTGGTCGCCAAATGCAAAGTACATCTCTCAGATTAGGATGATTCTGTGTTACCATATATATATATATACCTAATTATATATATATATATATATATATATATATATTACAGATATATATATATATATATATATATTTATATATATAAAGAGAGAGAGGGAGAGAATGAAAGACAGAAAAAGGGAGAGATGTTAATGATTGGGCATACATTTATATAAAGGCCTGTAAAAAAAAAAATATATATATAGAGATATAAATATAAATATATATATTGATATATTGATATTGATATAGATATATATATATATATATATATATATATATATATAGACAGATAGATAGATAGATAGATAGATAGATAGATAGATAGATAGATAGATAGATAGATAGATAGATAGATAGATAGATAGATAGATAGATAGATATGTAGATATATGTTATATGTATATAAACAAATTCAGAATAATTCATTTAAGACCATTAACTGGAAATCACATGTTGTAGTATTAGAAAGAAAAGAACAACCGATGTGGTGGTTTTACCTTTGTTAGGAAACATAATGTCTCACAATTATTGATTTCATGATAGAACATAATGATCTAATAATAATTACCAGCCATATAATAACATTACCTAAAAATAACAATATAATAATGTAATATTGATACGCCTTTACAAATTAGTTCAATGTTTCGTTTACTGCGTTTATAGTCATACTTTACATAAAGTTCATTATTTTACATTATAGTAATGGTTCCTGATAATTACAGGCTAATGAAGCCTGTTCATGCCAACAATGCTGAAACATGCAACGCGCTGTATTTCTCTGTCAGCCCGTGTAGTCGGGCACATGGCCTCCCACATCCTTCTTTATGTTCTTAAATGGACCCCAATGGAGCGTTAGTGTCGAACAACACTGCTCCCGGGGGGTTTCGAGCTCTGACCCGCAGGAGAAAATGAACTGGGCAGAGGTGACTGTGCTGCGAAGTCGTTTGGCCCTGCGCGTTTGGGTCTCTCTGATACCCGGTTGTGCGTTTGTATATTTGTCAACTCAGTCGCGAGCGGAAGGAGAAAACAACAGGTACTGAACAGACTGCAATATGACACTGTCAAAGCAATACGGGATGTAACAATCCTAGCACCTTAGGCCGAAATTTACGATTGTGTTGTTTTAGCGACGCTTTAAAACGCGGCTTGAGTTGAACTCGGCGTTAATGGCCTTCGCTCTTTCCGTGCACGTGCTCAACCACTCACACGCGCCTAGGAGAGATGGATTAATGTCTTGTCTCCAAGTCTGCGCATGTACCTTTGTCACTTACGCGTGCACACACAATACAACATTCTCATCTCTCTTTCTCTTTCTTACGCATACACAACACACACACACACGTTATGACATGCGGACATGCCCATACACCGTAGTTTGATTATGCATGCCCTTCCAGAGGTGTTGCGTAGGCTACCATTGATTATTGTTAGAACGCACCAGCAACTCAAAGCTAACATTTACCCCAACCATTGACTGTATTGTTTCTTTGATAAAGCAGTGGTGCTTGAAATTGTCGCTTGGTTCGATAAAGCTTGTAGCCGGTTTCTAGCTGGGCAGAGAATATCCGTGCAGTCAATAATGTTGTTAGATAATATTGCCTAGAAATAAATGTATGGATTGACTACTATTTTAAGGAAAATACGGTCATCCGCCGTATTCTGTTGTTGGTCCAGGAATATTAGTATCGTCAGTAGGTGATATAATATTTGTTTAATTCGTCATTATTCGTTGGATAACTTGAGTGCACAATGTTTTTCTTGGTGATAAAAATGGGAAACATCAGTTTATAATTCACAATTTACATTATTGGTGATAAATTCATAAGTCTGTAACCATAACTATTGAATATGGAGATTGTGTGCCCGTGGCTTTCTGATTGAACAGCATCCGCCCAATTTATAATCAAGGTGGTTTACTATGAGACAGGCCCTGTTGACATCATGCAGTTTGATCAATTCAAAGACTTCCCGGACACACCATGGATATGTCATCAGGGATACTGTAATAGTTGTCGGTCCCCTAAACACCCCGCCACGTCCATTTATTTCACTGAAGACTGAATCCAGACCTTAAGCGTCGCTGTCAATGCATGACCTGCAGACATATTAATGTTTCAATCCAACAAACCATATAACCTACCGAGACACAATTGAGATAATCTAAAATAACTCTCCAAGCCCCATATCACAATACAAGCATTTAGCACGCTCACCTGGCTCCCATGCGAGTGTTCCGGTATTGTTTTATATTGTTAGTACAGATGTTTGTTTTGCTGCAGGAGTCGGTAAGCAATAGGTCAGTGTATGGTTAAAAAGCCTGTTACATGAATGATCTCCAAATGTGCCATTAGACCGTTATTTTCCGTCGAGGTCACGTGTAGTTGATGAGTGGTTGAGTCTATAAATTAGCTTGAAAACAACAGAGAGAACATAGAAACTAGCAAATGAATGCACCTGCAGTATATAATGACAGCTTAGTAAAAAGGTAAATGTTTCTCCGGTTCAAGTGTATTGAACGCACCGGCCAGGGTACTTAATGGTTTCTCAGATATCTGTAAAACATAATAAAAAAGCCCTGCAGCGTACCCTAAAGAAACAGAACATATAAACCCAATTTTTGGCCTCTGTAGTTGCTCCAAAAGCAAGTTATAGGCTTGGCGATGAACTGTCCCTTGTCTGAAAATGGCCATTCAATAGACAGCCAGACAAATCTTCACTGTACAAGGAAAACCGAGAGGCTATAAGAAATATTTGTCTTACAGGGAAACAGGAACATGGGGACAGACAGAGATAGAGATATGGCGAATATAAAACTCAACTCCCTTAAGACGCGATGATTGATGATGTCAGGTGTTCCGTTTCTAATTAACGGTTAAAATAGGCCAAAGAAAACCTTTCGAATTAGCACTGCTCCGCTTGAGACCATGGAAACATGTTTGGAAAATAGATATCGGTGGTCTTATCTTTAGAACTATCAATGTTTGCCGCATTTGAAGGAAATGTAACACCAGATTCATTCCTTCGCTCCTGGTTTGCCCTCTGAGTTCTCTTGCTGGCGTGGAGTCCAGTATATCGTGCAGAATGTATGTTTGCACATATGTTCTGGCACGTCTACCATCATGCTGGTTCCATTTCTATTTCGAGGTTCTGCAATTGCAGATGTTTAACAATTATTACCCTCAACGGGATGGTCTAAATAAGCCTAGAGACCAGAGTTAAATGACAAACGATATTGACACATTATCGCTGCAAATACATGGGAAAACTGAAATGTTCGATAGCTATAAGGCTGTACTAATTTGTGAAGAAATTCGATGGATGCCCTATAGCCCGAGATACTAGATCAATTAGAACAATTTGATCTCCATTTGATCTTGCACGGTATTTGCTGTATCCTGCAAACCATAAGATAAAGCAACACATTGTTAGTATGATTACACATTTTCAAATGAAATAAACATTATGAAGGCCTAATTGCCGATTTTATCGGAGAAAATCTGAACACCCAAGATCATTTCTAACTAACGGTGCAAATCCACAATCATAAATGTTTGTTGAATTCAATAAAGTATGCCTCGTTTAATAGGAAAACATCACTATAATTAAATCTGAATGACACCTAAAACGGCGGATCTCCATCTAAATTAATAGAATCTGTTGGTGTTCAGTCCTTACATAAATATCACCATATGGTGTTCTAGGCACGAACCGTCCTGCAAATGTTCGATTCACTTTGAACGGTTTATGTAAGAAATGCATTTTTCATTTATATCGATTACTTAACGCAATGAAATAAAAGAAACATTTTAAATAATCTGATATGATCTGATACTTAACAGTTGAATGTGTACACGAACAGTGAGAGATCTGGGAATACGTTCATATTTGCAAATGTGATTAGTAAATATTGTATTATTTTCCATTTTACCCTAGGGAATTAATAAATTATACATAATTCCAACATTTTGGACGATTTATAAGAAGAAAGAAATTGTATAAAAAACATAATATATTAATATTCGGTTATTGTACAATTCTTTAAGTTTTGACAATGTTTGCATTTAATACGTGACAATTGTATATATTAGAATAGCATGTGAGAGAGCAATACACGATACATTTATTTAAACGTATTATAAAATGTAAACAATATATTACACTTTAGCAAACGAAAATACAACCAATACGCACATTTTCATGCAGATAAATAATTATTTGTCGAAAGCATTATTTGTTACGGGTTATTAGCGTTCATATAGAATATGCAATAGCATACAAAAATAGCATACAAAACAGTTTGATGGATGCAATCATGTTTAAGGCAAACATTTATTTTATCACAATCAACGATTGTCGTTTCGAACGAATTTTTAAGGCTGTAGTTATAATGTAAAAGGAAGTGATCAATGGATAAACAACACACAACCTACCTGCTCATTGATGCTTTCGAACTTGCCCGTTGTTTTGACCATTCTCTGATCCACCCTCTTACATGGTATAGCCCAGGCATCTATGAATTTTAATTTACATAATTAACGACAGGGGGGGAATGGGAGCGTGACTACTCTTCGGTCCTCAGTCTTTTTACCTGCGTGAAAGTAAAGTCACGTCGTCATATGATATACATGTCAGTGTAATTCAACACTTTTCTTTAAAATGCAATTACTAATCATTCCCAGGTTTTCTCAATGGCTTCCTGATATCGGCAAAAAAGGATAAATGTTTCGGTTATGTGAAAACATTTTCTATTAGTACTTCCACCCTAAAATGCCCTTATTACTCCAAGGCATACTCAGCAGATAAAACGTAAATGTAATTATGAAAGTAATGACAATGTAAGCTTTTGTAGACTTCATGCTGTACATGTTTTTTATGCACACGATTTCAGTAGAGCGAGGTATTGCAAAGCTACTTTAACATGTTTGTATTTCTTGGTACCTCTCTATTCTTTCATGGTTGGTTTTGTGTGGATCTTAAAAAAAGGTGGCTAACGGGGATAAAATTAAAATCATACAGTTAAAAGAACACCAGGATGTTAATTATCTAGTTAGAGTATATACCAATGATACGATACAGTGTATACTAATTATACACAAAAAACATCAGCATCTTAGTTAAATATCAATAATAATGAACATGTGCCCCATGGCAAAATGACATATTTATTTATGGTAATTGTATAACCTGTGTTATTTTGCTGGACATTTTGCGATGAGTGGTTGCCAAACCATTCTAATTCTCGAGCAAATGGTTCTGTGTTTACAAGCACACACTTCTTACGTTTTCCCTTCTACGTCTTCCCTTTCGAATCTTCGGCAGACCCATTTGAAGAGTTATGCTATAACTGCGAATGACAATAAGGAAGAACTGCCATTAGGCATATCCCCGTGCACATTATTTTAAAAAGAATCAGATCTCAATTTCCAGTGAAGTACACCGCTAGAGTGTTGCCTATGGGAAGGGGGCGGCAGATGCATAAACATTCCAAGCCATCTCCTTCCTCAAACATCCCGGACAGTGAGGTGAAACTCCTCCTTTTCCCACGTCCAATTAATTATTATGGTCTGCCCCTTTAAGACGCAGCAGCGGGTCAGCAAGTAGTGTAGTGTTTCTCTAATTGAACTTCGCCCAATCAACAATAACTCGTTAGCGGTTGCTTGCTTTTCCTGGTCTTGCAGCCAGCTTATTCCTCGCAGGGAATCGCCCCCAGCCAGTATACCGTTATACTTTCTAAAGATCTTCATGGAACTTCGCAGAGGTACTTTCTGTCTCTGGGAGGATATACGAGTCGGTTGCCTGTGAAACTGCAGCCGACGCCCGAAGCATGGTTATTTTGGAGAAAACATTTCAGACAAGTGAAGTTGCAAGATTAAACTGAAAGTGCAAAAAAAAGTGGGTTGCAAAGAACACGCTAATCGAAGGAACACTCGTGGAAGTTCAAACGACCATTTGAATGAAATAATAAAAAATTGTCAGCAGTAATTTCTTGACTGCGATGACCTCCAGTAAAGACATGAAGGCAGGCTCGGTGTTGCAGTCCAGTGGCGAGGAGAGGAGACGGGGTCCCTTGGACCAGCTTCCACCCCCAGCCAACTCAAACAAGCCTCTGACGCCGTTCAGTATTGAGGATATCCTAAACAAACCCTCCGTGAAGAAGTCAGTTGCTAATATCTGTCCACCGAGAGTCGTTGAAAAAGTGTCCGGCTCAAATACTGCAAGGAACGGTATCACCACTCCCTCTTCGCCGTTATGCGCTTTGGAGGAACTAGCAAGCAAAACATTTAAAGGTCTGGAAGTCAGCGTTATACAAGCAGCCGAAGGTAAGAATTCGTATTCAGTATTGACACATGGTTTTAATATTTACAGATTCAGTGAGTGATTAGCCATTTTTGAATGTCTGTTAGTTAGCTGAACTGTCACGGTTAGTTTTGGCATTGCAATAACCAACTTCTGCAAACTTCTGCAACAATTCTCATTTTTTCCCAAACACTCATACCTGTGCAACGTTATCCAAGGCGTTTGTTTACATATTAGTCATTTAACAGACGCTATCATCCGGAGCGATTTATATTAGTGAGTGCATACCCTTGACTGGGCCCCCTGGGATTCAATCCCACAACACTGGCATTGCAAGCGTCATACTCTAGCAACTCAGCAACCCGGGGGCAGAGTTTAAAATGTTTCGAGGTGCCAGATGTTGTTTTGAGAGTGAAAAGTGAGATTTGGAAATTCACATTTTGTATTGTGCTTCGTTGTGTAAAATATAATGAAGTTGCAGAATTCTATTGGCTATTTGATGATTTAGTAGAAAGTGTGTATTCCTGAGACCAGCTATGCTAGTTGACAGCTATCAGCTATGCATTGACAATATAAAATGTAATTTTAGTTTGTTATTAATAGTATATTTTGTCTCTATAATGCTGATGACATTTTTGCAAATTCTCACAATTTTAAATTATATGAACATAAAATGTATGTAATATATATATATATATATATATATATATATATATATATATATATATATAGTATCCATCTACTTTGCATCTAATATCAGAAAATCATGCTGCTGATTCCATCATGGCACAAAATGTTTTTCTTTAATTGAGTTTTTTATCTATTTTCGTTTTCCTCAAGGTCGTGAGCACGTTAACGCCTTTGGACAGAGACAGACCTCAAAAAAGAGGAGAAAGTCCCGGACAGCTTTCACCAACCACCAGATATATGAACTCGAGAAGCGCTTTTTGTACCAGAAATATCTGTCTCCTGCGGACAGAGACCAGATAGCTCAACAATTGGGTCTAACCAACGCACAAGTTATCACTTGGTTTCAGAACAGACGGGCCAAACTCAAGCGAGACCTGGAAGAGATGAAGGCAGACGTGGAGTCGCTCAAGAAAATACCTCCACAAACCCTGCAAAAGCTGGTCACAATGGAAGACATTGACGACCCGCAAGGAAGCTCCGGGGCGATCTCCCCCAGCATCTCTCCGTCTTCGCAAGGACATGGAGCGTTTCCCCAGTCCCCCTCATCATCCAGAGACCAAACCACGGACGAATTCTCAGAGGAAGACGAAGAGATTGAGGTGGACGATTGACAGTTGGCCCATGTTTTTTGAAAGGGCATTTTTCAAAAACTTTTGCACGGATATTGACCGGAGACGTGAAACTTAAATGGAAAGTTTACTTTCTCCTCTTCATTTTAATTTATTTATAGGACTGTAAAGCCCTCCCAGTTTCAATTTCATCAGATTATTTGTGGAATACATCTTTCTTTCAAAAGGATATGAAAAATACTTAGTGTTATGGTACAGGATCAAGACTGCGAAGTGTATGTATGTTACCGTTTTTTCGCTATGGTTTCTGAGGGGGAGTTGTGCAATTATTTTTAAATATTCATCCACATTCAGCTGCTAAAGGACATCAACCAAAAACTCGAATGTGCCCAAGGTTAGGCCCAAGTTTTACGCAAAAGGCCAGTGTAATAATTTAAAAAGACAAACTGGGCAATATTAAAATTGAGGCGATGTATCCTGATCTTGGTGTAAATGTTATAAAAAACGAATAGTTTTTCAAGTAGGCCTAACAGTCCTGTACAATATATTATCATTAGGCCTTTCCAGTTGCCAAAAACCTTTACACGCTATAGCCTAAGTTATGTATATAAATTAAATAACGAAACATCCTATGCCTAATTTTATTGTACCATTCTATTTAATCAACATTATGTAAATAAAGGGTATGATATTTCATGTTTTCTGCTAATACGTCCATCTTTGTCTCTACAACTTTGTGATAACGGCATAAACATTTGTTCTATTATTATCGTGAACATTTATTTAGAATTAAACTTTGTTAACGTCAATTTGGACCTTCTGTTGACTGAAGGCATAGGCTACTACTGTTCGTATTGAGTGAAGTGGCTTTGTGTGTAACAGGGCATAATTAGCGGCATTTAAACAAGTTGTTCCTCTTTACTCCCTCCCTAACAGTTGTCACAAGATGGTAAGGACCGGGGGCCACGTGAAAAAAAGGTTGCGAGCCCTCCGCTGCCATATGGTTTATGAATTGTTTTTAACACAAACTAGTCAACATGATTGATTAGGTTAACCCGCCTCACGGTACATAAACAGTTTTCACTGGCCCGGCAGCAATAATGGCACGCATCTGCGCCGCTATAAATTGGTTTGTTTAGAAAAACGCCCATGAATAGCAAATGATTAGCATGGGAGTCCTAAATGAATAAATCTCAATAGGAGGCAGTGGAAATAGGTGGGCTGTCGCCTTTATCCCCCACATCCTTGTTCCAACTTCTGTCTGCATGAATATCTTTCGGTCCATTTGTAACACTTGGAAGCAGATCAAGGGGCTTCTGACAGACAGGGAAAAGACGGAACGCCAGTTTACACAATTGGTGTAATCGCTTGGAATATGGGGGTTGAAAAGTCAACTACATTTTTGTAGGTTCACTGAGGGGCGTACTCAGTCAGAATTGGGCAGATAAGACTGGTGTTTTTAGAAAAGTCACCCACAAAATGCTTTAGAAGCATACACAAACTAATACAATATCTCATCACCATACTAATGATGTTACCTCTTATTTTGAAAGGGAAACTAAATGTCATTTTACGTACACGTTTGAATACAAATCCTTAAGCATTAGGCCTGTACATCCGTTTCCATTTGTTCAATAAACAAAGTTGTCAACAAGTTTTTAACCAGTAACCAACGGCTTTCATAATGTTTTTCATACACAAAACAAAATCCTGGATATACTACTGTCGGTTTGATAAGGCAGCGATTCCGGAGGAGACATAATCTCGTCACAACTGCTGCAACAATAATACATCCTTTTGATTAATAAAACATCAATTAAAGGGCTGGATTATTCCTGTGTAATACTAATCAACATTTTTAGCGATATCACGAGTAAATTAATCATAGTAACTTACTATTTACGAAGATGCCTGATTTCAATACAATACAACCTATAATAATGAACAATAAGACAAATATTTTTCCTTCCTAAACATGACACTGACATTTTAAAATGCATATTTTCAATGTCGGAATGGTGTGGGCGTATATCACTTATTATAAATATTCATATGAGATTTTGAGATGATTTGCCAACTAAACCTCTTGACGTCATATACTGTGGGCATTTTAGAGACGAGATATAAATGTGTGTAGGGTGTCAGGGCGCCTCCTGTTTATGCTTTAGCCACAATTAACAGTATAAAAAATGTTTTCTAACATTATTTAGGTTGAATATTAGCTACTATTAGTTAGCTAGCTATTAGCTAATATAAGAATAATAGACAATATTCTGTTCAACGGGAAGTGGTCTTCTGAAAGTACCAGTCAAGTGAATGTGTGTCCAAAATTGACTGGTACAGTGCATAGGCAATGCCGCTAAGCAATGACACTTAACATATAGTCGCAATACCACATGTATAAGCATGCGAGTTACATTGGCAGGTGCACTTCCTACAATGAAGGTACAAACTGTAACAAAGTACTTAGCTGCGCAACGTCGATGATTCGCAAACTACAACAGTGACTTAATTGAATGGCTAATTGAATGAAGCCTTTATTACCACATTGACGTTATCATGGCCTGTACAAAACGTGGCCGTAGGAGATATCACCACTTCCTCAGACCAAGACGACATTGGCTCCATGCGGCACCAATACTATTTATGGATAAGATTTATTCACAGACGCACACTTCCGTCGGCTATTTACCTCTGTTGTTCTGAGGTGACCCTTTGTGGCAATCACTCTGAGATTAGCCTATGTGAAACCAGTGACGATTTTCTACTTGCAGCACTACAGAGAGCTAAGAGGTAACTGTAATGGTAACGGTCTTAGTGAATGTAAAATAAACAAAAAGCAAATGTATAAGTTACCATTTCTTAATCATACACTATGCCAGGGTACAGTAAATGAAATACACTGAAATACACATTGATTTACCTAAAACGTTCAACATGAAAAATGAAATTATATAATTATTTTTTAATGCATTGGATAAACATTTATTACTTAAGTCTTGGGCTACATGAAATAGTCCAGGGAGTAAATGTGGCTTTAAGATATATCATCACAAGTAACGTGAAATCTATCTGTAATGGAAAGAATTAACATCGTCTTTAATGACAACCCGTACCGCTGTCTCTGTCCCACATAACCCCTCCCAATCTGTGAGGTCCCTCAAATCAAGTATTGCGTTTCAACCGCAGAACAAGAGCTATTTTCATCATTACATCCTTGAAGTGGGTTAATAATTATGCTGTGGATGAAATATTAAACAACGTCAACAACAAAATATATAGTCGCCCTGCTCAGGGATGTCATCGTGAAGCCATTGGACATGTGTTTCTAACAGATTTCAGTTGCAAAATTGAAATAAACTGAAGATGGACATTAGTGTTCACCGATGACCTAAACCAGTGTGAAAAAAAGATATTCAGGACAAATATTCCAAGACATGCAATTCTACTCTACTGTACTAGTCAATAACATAACACCCCAGGAACAAAATGTCGTATTTTTATTTAGGGGTGTTGGGACCTAAATGCAAATCTTTAAGTTTGGGACAAATCTCATCCATTAAATTTTTGACAAACCGCCTCTATTTTCAATCGTGGTAGTGGCGATATTATAATACGCAGAGGCACGACAGTCGCAAAAAAAGGGGGACGTTTTTCAGATGAAAACAGTTGTGTTGTCGAGGAGCATAGTCAGAATCCTAGAGGGAAACCTGCTGCGATCTACTTTGCAACACAGACTGAGAGACGAATTCAGCTTTCAGCAGGACAATAACCAACAACACATTGCCGAATCTACACCGGAGCTGCTTACCCGCGGCAAAGTGAAACGTTCACAAAAATGTACTGTGAGGGAATGTCCTGGAGTGAACGTGTTCGTTCCTACTTGTGATTTAAAAACCAGTCAAGCCTTCACATTTGCTGCTTAGACCATATCTTTACACAGCCTGAATAGTTTTGGAAAGAATGATCAGTGGGTTGTCCAGGTGTCCTAAGGTTTTAGAGAATGACCGAAGACTCACAGAATTACACTGCCAAATGTGGCTCTAACGTTTGTAAATAAGTATTTTTTAAACCACATTCAGAGAATTTTGATTAAAAAAAATATAATAACATTTAGGGGAAACAAATTCACAACTCCAATTTAATCACACACACGACACAGCTAAATGTTCTTGTTCCTATTTCAATTTTTCAAAGTCCAAGCAGGACAAATACTTATTAAATCCTCCGCATTGCTTGACATGGAGTCTACATAAAAATAATCCCTTTGATATCCCGCAAGATCAGTTGGTTTGAAGCCCAGACTCATTGTGTTACAAATGATTACATGGACTCATAACACAGACCTGGCAAACACAGGGCACGATTTCAAATACCACGGAGACTCAGGGCACACGAGAAATAGGATCGTTGAATACTGTCTGAAAGACAAACAGATGGCAACAGGAACATCATACTAAACATGTCGGCAACAACAATAGCCCCACTGACAATAACCTTCAGAGAGGCCTGGTCAAACAAAAAGTGAATCATTACACACAATGAATCAAGTCTGCCATCTAGTGTCTCTAGGTGGAATGTTACCTTGTTCACATTAGGACCACTGGTATCTACGTCATTCATACTAAAACCTAAATATCTGGTTTCAGATTTGGCAATGATTTGAGTTCTGACATTTCAAACCCCCAGCCCAATTCAGCGCAGTAAAAGTAGTTGAGATTATTATACAATGTCAATTTTAGTAAACACAGATTATTTTCTGCACTATAAAATACGATGTGCATATTTTGATCCCCCTCCCATTGATCCCATTCACCAGCTTTAGCATTACCCATTTCATTAGGTGTTAGGTTACATGACCACCAACATTTTTCATGTTCTTTAATAGTTGCTTTAATTCTTTCCCTTCTTGCTGAATGGCTTCACAAAAGCATAGAGCTTCACAACCTGCAACGCACATCCTCAGAGATTATTGTAAAGAATAGAACACATTTGTACACCTTTTTCCAATATTTATTTAAAAATACAAAACGAGGAAAATAAGTATATGTACACAAACACTATTAAAATAGAATATATATGATACAAAATATATACAGCATCTGATGTCATTATAAAGGGGAAAAGTCCTATCTTGTTCTTTTGTCCTTGATAGTGTAGTGAAGAACCAACGGTTGGGCCTGAAACAAAAATACCCAATTACAAGAAAGCACGCAATCTTAAAGCTGCAGTGGTATAAATTTAAGTCCAATAAATGTATTCTTCTCACCCTGTAGTCATATTTAGATTTACCAAGTTTGAACGTGAATTACCCTGCAAATATTGTAACTACGTTTGATTTAAGAGAGCCTAAAGTTTTCCAATTGGTCAAAGTTAACACCAAGTGCAATGGAATTATGTATAAAATAGTGGAGAGCGCTGTACCTTGCCAAACCAATGAGAGAGCCACAGCCGTTTCATGGTCATGTGATCCGGAAGGGACTCGTTATTAAATAACATCTGTACCTGTGGAACAATGGAGACCGCACCGTGAGAACACATGACGACAGACCCACGGTAAGCTGTCAAAAAGCACCAAACATTCTGAAAGCCGCATATGTTGCCAACTTGCTACGAGCATAACATTAAAATCACTCGGGACTGGAAAGTTAAAAAAAAAGTATTGCAGTCATAGAAATCACCCAACTCTAAAGAGCACACAGGGCTTAAGGATGCAATCCGGGAGGAGATACATGCTGGTCTGGTTGTGTAATACAATGTATGCACGCAATGTGGCGGTGCAGCTGTTGGAGCAACGGACCCCACCCTTCGGAGGCAGAGGTTCATATCCCAGCAGCAAGCGCCATTCGTCTCCCTCAGTGGAACAGACAGAAGGTTCCGGAGGCAGCCCACCCAAGCCAACCCTCACGAGGTTCAGCGGCTCATTAAGCCCCAATTGGGGTGGCTCTGCAAAGGACAGCCAGTGCTCCCGGAGAGCAAGCGGTGTCCATTCCGTGCTGACAAACTCTGCGCCTGTCCCCTGGAGACATTCGGCAGAGACAGCACAGCCCCCGGGGCTTGTCCCGTAAGCCTGGAGGCAACCCGAGGAGCAAGCCAGGGACACTGCCAGAAAGAGTATTCGGTCTTTCCATTCTTTCCGTTTGCGTTCAAGCAAACGCCTGTGGGAACCGCACCCGAGCATGTCGCGCGCTTCCCTCGCTACAGCGGCTAATCTATAAGCGGAATCACTACCGCAGCGCAGTCAGTCATGACATTCCACAGTGGAAATTGAGTGGTTTGGATGACCCGGGGAAAAAATATGAGCACATGCATGACATGACAGTGCACCATACCGTTTTGGCTTTGACAGTGTTAGGTTTAAGATGGAGTACATTGTGTTTGCCTGTATTACAAGTACACTTACCTCTACCTACTTTTGAGCATTGCATAATCAGTGGACTTGGAGGAAAAAAACTAAACAGATAAACTCAGGGTAAAAGGTTTTGAAAGGGAGACTGACCTGGTGCTTTTCCACATTCAGCCGGTGACAGAGCACTTTACGCAAGTGTCTCACCTCAGCTCGGACTGAGCAGCGAACAAATTTCTGCTGCAGAGATCAGACAGAGCAAGATTACAAAATATTCACAAAAAAATAGACTCCACTAGGGATAGACAGACACATACAAATCAATTATCACTGAAAAAGCAATTAATAGTTGACATTTTGTTTTTGCTTCATTTTGTTTGAATGGAAACAGAACCACAGTGGCAGAAGTCATTTGACATACCTGAAGCGTCAGTTTGGTTTTATCCTTTTTTTCAGTCAGTGAAGAACTGTGAAGATCAAAGAATACATGTTCATATGAGCATAAAACACGGGAGGCATTTTATAGACCATTTTAAACATAAACCACATGTAAAAACAATTAGGTGAGCGTATAACTTTATTTTAAAATGTTTAAGATTCACTGATTATGGAATCTAGATTTACGTACAACCCACAAAATACAGACAAAGAATTTCTGTAAAGTAATTTTTTATATATATTTTTTTAGGATTGTCATTGTTTTTACATTAAAAAAAGTAAAAACCACTAGGCTACCCGTAATCCCAAATAGATAGTTGCTTACTGTAGTTGTGTTAAGTCATAAAATGAAAGCTCACCTTTGCCTCTCTAAACAGAGCGAGACCTGCTCATCATATCTATAAAAGTGTGCCTTGGAATGGTCGAAGCTGGTGAAAGGTAATCCTTTAGCATCTGGAAAGGTGTCTAGGAGGGACACACACAGGTGTCAGGTAGAACTAGTGAAATAACAGCCAAACATTTAACTCGTTATTTGTTTTCTGTAAAGGCTTACCTTCCCCTGAAGGTTGAACAACTCTCTCGAGCCCCCGCGACTGATAGAACTCCTTAATTCTCTTGTCCTCACCTGTTTGGAAAGAACAGTAAATAAGTAAAATTTACCTTAACTACCGCATTAAAACCAATCAACGCCACAAAAAACACTGGAGTAACAATAAAAACATAATACTGATTCCTCCTGCTGCAAAAATAATATTGCTGTGAGACAAAACATGAGCAAGTGTTGTGTAATGAAGAATATTAATACACTTACTTTCTTGAAGCCCTGGTACCAGTTTGTACACAATGTCTTGCATCACTCTATCCAATTTCAGGTTTAATAAAGGCTGTGTTTCGTGGATCTTGATGTTGCACATTGGACAATACTTGCTGGTTTGAAGGTATTTCACAATACAACTTTTACAGACTGAAATAAGAGAAGCAATATTGGCCATTAATCACAGAAATAGTTGGCTAGGTGTCAAGACCAACTATTAAAAAAATAAGATGGAATCACTTACATGTATGTAGACACTCAGTAATAGTTGTGGCATCGATGAAGTACCCAGCGCAGAGATAGCACACGATGTGCTCATTCAGGTCTTTAATCTTCAACTTGACTTCCTCCTGCAACAATAATACGTTGCCATTAAACTTTCTTGCAGAAAATATCAGCATATTTATAAACTTCTCCCAAAAGTAACAACGTAAACACACAGTGTGTCGAAGAAAAACGTTCCAAAAAGTATTACGCTCTAGACTTTAGTATTGGGTACGAATAACATTGGCTCTCTCAACTGCGCGTGGTCTAGCATCCACTACGTTGAGCAGGAGGGTGTGTCAGGTGACAGCAACAGTGTAGCCGAGTAGCTATGCTAACACAATGCCAAGAATAAACATTCAGCAGCATTCCCACTTTTGTTTGTAATAGCAGACAACCCGGTACGCTATACCAGTAAAGGATAGAGGTAAGTCAAAGTTATTTTGTTTTAAAAGTACAGCTTGTCTGTCAAAAGAAGGTAGCGAGCTACTGTAGGTAGTTAGCTTAGCAAACCGATTTAGCTACCAGTACCACCAGTAAGGTAGTAAGTGTAACTAATATAATGAAGTCATATTACCAGCTATATTTTCACAAATGTAAAACGAACATTCCCCTTTTAACTAACAACGCACCAGGTTTCGTGTGTAAATGAGGGGGAATTTGTTTTAACTTGCACGAAGGACGTTGCATTAGCTGCCCAGAACAACAACACGGGTAGTAGACTCTTTCACATACGCCTGCGCACACTAAGGCAACTCTCTACCCATCACTTGGGGACAGGAAGAAACGCTCGCGTTGCCGCTTTTCCACATCGCAGTTATGTAGCTAGATCCAGATCTAATTAACTCAAACAGTTCTTACTGGTCTTGTCGAGTCAACTGATTAAGAAATTAATAGGTACCTACTTCGTTTCGTAACGGGTCGAGCTTATATACGGACTGTAGTTGATTTCTTAGCCGCATAGCTATCGCCATTGGCCCTTGCTCCGCCATCTTTGGGAATTCTGCTTATTTCCGGGTAGAACGAGTGGTTGAATCTCAATCATCTTTTCTCGTGTCCTGCCCTCCTGTCCTTTAACGGTTTTCATATCATTTTTTCCGCACTCACTTTCTTCCCCTTCATCACCAATTGTGAAACGTCAACTGCGTAATAATATTTATCTTATCTTTTTGTTTTTAAATGTATTACTTGCAAAAATAATATAGTTTTAGAACAAAAATAATGTAATAGTAATTATATTTCTGTAGGCCTATAAAGCATGGCTTCTCAAAATGTGTTATAAATCACCTGCAGACCGAATAATAACCTTTTACATAGACGTTTAATCATATAATGGAAGCAGAAATTAAGTGTGTCAGAGGGTTTGACAGCTGTATGCAATATGAGATTAGCTCCTGCTTGCACCTGAAAAGATTCCAAATTCCATATACCATTCAAATCTTTTCAGATCTCCACAAGTGTAAGCCTTAGGTTTGAAACTAGTAGTAACGCCGTCTTCTCTAAAATAGGGGCCTGATTCCAATCCATTTACCACCCATGCTCTTGGTTGAGATCTGAGAAGGCTTTTGACCTAAGACATTTTGGAATAATTTCACCTTGCATAACATAACACAGGTTTTGAGCTATATTGCATATATCTTATGAACTACCCTCTTCAATTCAAAGGAAAGGTTTTCATAGGTTTGTTAGTACGGAGACTGAAAAGTCAATTGAAAGGGTTCATTTTGTGGTGTCCTTGGGGTCATTGACTTGTAGTAAGATCCACTAGGGAACATGTTTTATCCTTATTGCAGAGGTCATATTACTGTTGACCATAACACCCTCCCCATGGCCAGCGGAAGCCAAAGAACCCATTACATAATATGTCCACCACACTAAGACATTTCGCAGTAGGTATTGGGTTCTACTCTGTTCATGCTTAACCATTCTCACTTCAACACATTACTGGTGAGAGCTCTATTGTAATGTAATTTTAGCTTTTTACCGGTTTAAACTTTGTTTACTCCTTAAATTTAGTACCTAACAAGTTTTATTTATTCTGTTTTGCTATGGGGAAGGGAGTAGATACATAAGCCAATTCAAAGCTAATTATAATTAGGTGGCCATGATGATACTAGCGCCAAATAACAAAAAAACATTAGCCAAGGGACCAGGGTTAACACATCACAAAGCACCCCTGTGATCAGTGCCATTCGTTCTTTGTGACCACAGATAGTGTAGGCAACTGTTTTAACATCCTGTCTGAAGACCACACCTATGCTCTCCTTCATCCACCGCATCAGATCTTCTATCCAGGGACCCACCAGGACCACCGTGTCTAGCTTAATTCAACATGGCAGGAGTGCATTAAGAAATAAAGTGGTGCCCAAAATTTTATTTTCTTTCATTAGTAGGCCAGTTCTCACATTTGCTTTTCAGATGGTTGCATGGGTTTCTCCTCAAACGAAAAATGCTTATTCAAAGGAGTGGCATGTTTCACAGGTTTTCCCAGTACGATACACATCAGCATTCATTATTAAAGTTGTCTGGAGGAGCCACGTTCGAGAGGATCAAAACGACCAAGCTACAAATCGCTGTGCGTCATAAATAACCTTGATCGAAGGGGTAGGCAAAAAGACGTGTTTCAACTGTCAAACGTTGGAGGCTTACTTGTAGGCATTCTGTAAGGGGGCTATTCTCATTAGCTTGAACGGCTAAATCCTCTCTGCACTCTGCCCAGGAAACGGAGAAGTGGTTGAAGAAATGTCAGTTTGTTAGTATGTTGTTTTAACAGTGTCCAGGCCCATTGACCAAGGTTGCACACCTGATCTGAGGCTGTGTTTGAAAGGATCAAAAACACACTTTGTTTCATAAGTACGTTTACACTGACTGACTGATGAAATAGTTATGGAGTGCAGTGTTTTGTTATCCCGAGATATATTGGGACCAATGTTGTTCAAAATGTAATCTCAACTGTGCCAAAACACACCTGAAAGCACCTGTCAAGACTTGTCAAGATGCCAGAAAGATTTTAGAGGAGTCGGGAGTTTTAATTACTGAAATGTTGGGAGTTTTAATTTCTCAAACAAGGCAGATCGGCTGTGAAGGCAGGAAAGAAGGTGATTGGTTAACTCAACAACTCAATAAAGCAGGTCTGGGTGCAGGAGTGGACAAGAATTCTACAGTGATATAAGAAAATGGTCAACAACCTGGAAGTGTTTGGTTGGAGTCCACGCATGAATTAAAAAAAAAAGTATTTTGATCCTGTAGATCAGGATATAAATTTGGTCATTTATAGATGATAATGCAGAATCAAACCATAAAAAAAGAAATTGACAGTATTTATAAGCAATACCACAACCTGTCCATTTGATATCAAGCAATATGGCTGCTCAAAGCATAAAAAACTCAAATCACCTCACCACATCTCAATAGGATTAAGATCCGGGTTTTCACTTGGCCATGCCAGAACCCTATTTGTGCACATCATGTCATTATGTTTTGATTTTCATTTTACGCAGCGTCCCATCTTCTTTGGAAACTGGATTGTAGTTTCAGAACACGATGGCTGAATTCATTCTGATATTTTTTTGTTTGTTGTCGAATTGACACATAGAATTGCTACGTAGAAATGTTATCGGTTTCCGGGTCATGAAGGGGAGCAAGACATAGGAGTTGAGGAGAGGACCGACGTATCCAATTGGGAAGCTATGCGCTTCCAGCATCCGGCCAGTAGATGGCGTTGTCAGCCTAGAAGTCAGTATGCTCAGCCGACTGCAACTACCATTATGCTTATAGGTTAGAGTTGTCTACAGCAAGGGCCGAATGTGGATGCTGAGTAACATTTGTTTTTGTTAAGTGAAATTATTTTTTACCTTCCTAATTCGTGTATTGACTGAAGAGATGTGGTGTTGGATGGGCAGAGAAGAGGGGCCTAGGGTGGCCACGGGGTCTAGGCTGCTGGTAGTGGTGAACGGACCTCTAGTCAATGATGACCCAAAAACCGGTGGGAGGGATTTGAACCCATGCTGACACACACTTGTTTAGGGTGTTAGATTGCACTTAGTATTTAACCGATTTCACCACAGGCACATGTTTGGAGATCACCACACTATGTTGCCTTTGAAGAGTGATCATTGTTTGTGTCCCGTTTAGTAATATCATGAATTCAATCTATATTTTTGCAAGGTCATTTTGAGCAAATAGAAGTGTATTCTTCTTTCATAGAAGTGTAATCCATTATTATTTTTTATTTTTTTACTTTTGTCCATCAAAGTGCTCTGGGCTATCCTGAAAGTTTATTTAGAATTTGTGGACCCCCCCCCCCCCTTGTAGCTTTCTATCTGTGGACCACCCAAATGTTGTCTTAAACATCCTTGTCTTACCCTTTCGTAATTTCTCAATGTCGCACAGTTGAAATGTGGGGCGTACTGTCTCCCACTCTAGCCAACAGACCATAAAACACCGTGTTGTTTGGGTAGCAAATAGAAATATGCATCCAGTCTCCTTTAAAGCCCTCTGACATTTTTACTAAACGCCTAAGCCTGTATATAATCAACTGTGATGTCATTTTGGTGCAAGATCAGACACCGTTGGCCTTAGAGGTGAATTGAATTTATTCCAGGAGTTTGACTCTCGCATAATCTTATCAGAAAAACGGTTTAATTTCCCGGCCGGCCCACACGGGTGTCATCACGCCCCGCTCGGTGCCCCTAGTAAGTGCTGGACTTTGCGGGCAGATGTTCTGAGAGAGAGAGAGACATTCGGCCCGATGCAGATCTGATCCAGTCCATCTAAACCCGGGGATGACGGGAGGACCGGTGATGCTCCGTTCTTGGCAGCGCTCCGTCGCAGAGCTGCAGGGATCAGTCTCGCCTCACTGAACCTTTACAGTCGGGCCTTGTGTCCCCCCGCCGTCTGCCGCTTCCTCTCGCCGTGTAAGGTCTTATCAGCGAAGCCTGCGAGGTCAGTGCCTATCTGACTGACAGAGCTTTGACTCCATGCGATATCCAAATAACCTGTGGGCACCCCGGAGACACAGAGGACCGCGGTGTGGCGATGGCAAAAGAGAGGGATCGAAAGAGTGGGAGAGAGAGAGAGACGTCAAAGACGATTCACCTGGTCTTTCATTTATTCTCAACACGCCACGTGGACGACGGGACTGTATTTCTTTTGGACGGTCTGTGAATCCAGTTGACACCTCGGCCCTTTTTGATTCGACACGATGGGTTTATCTGATCTGCATTGCGAGCACGAATACACAAGAAACAGGTTTTTAGACAAATGCCAATCTCTCGGTTAGGAACGAGGCTGTGCCGTCGTCGGCAGGAAACACTCCCAGCCTTCATGTCTCATTAGACCGCTACTTGGGGTATGCGCCACGGACAGAAAGCAGAGTGTGGTTGTAATGGCACCACAGCCCGGCAGAGCATCTCGGAGTGTGGCCTAGTCTCCCGTTTTGATATTTGCCTTCAATTACCAGCGGGGAATGTCAACGTCCTCCTCAGACCGGGAGCGAAGCCTCCCAACATTGCACACTGAACCAATTGACTGACAAGCACAGAGCTGCCGGGGACCTGGTACCCCCGCACGCCCTGTGCCAGGAACAACCAAACAAACATCCTGTGGGGGAATCTGCACTCCGCCGTGCCAAGACGAGGCCCCATCCCGTCACCGCCTGGGCGTACAGGCCAGTACCCCTCCCCCCCTCCCCCCCCAGCTCCTCTCGGAGCAATCAGAGCGTGCAGGGGTGTGGGCAGTGGCTTTTGTCTCCGCGGCTCCCCGTCGGCCCGCCAAGTGGTCGGGCAACGCTCCAGAGGCGGTTTCTGAGGTGCAGAATGGGTGATGCAGTGCAGGGGCCTTTAGACCTCCCTGGCGGAACCGGCGGCGTGTTGTCACCTCCTGCGCTCTTAAAACCCACGTAGGACCCCTGGCCCCACGCCTCCTCCATGGGTGTAGCTTATTAGCCGGTCCGCTCGACCGTGCCGGACGGAGAAATCCCGGTCTGATTGTAAATCCTCGACAAGCAGCCCTGTCTCCGCAAGCCTCTTTGTCTCCGTGTGAACGTGTGAGTGAGTA
>JACXGK010000800.1:9692-19715 GCA_016801125.1 Novumbra hubbsi
AACCGGTTCCTCGGAGGGCCGTGTGTCTGCAGGTTTTTGTTTTTTCCTGTAAATTGGTTCCCAGTTCAGACCTAAACAACCAGGTGAGGGTAGACCTAACCAATTAGTGACCTAATTAATCAATCAAGTACAAGGTGACAGCGAAAACCTGCAGACACTCGGCCCTCCGTGGATCCGGTTTGACACCTGTGCATTATAGTATAACACCTTTCCAGGTAGGAAGCATAAGGGATTATGAATCGATGTCACCTGTTTTGGTGCAAATGAATGCCACAACAGGTACACTGGTGGGGCAACAGCAAGACAACTCCCAAAAAGGGATTGGTTTTGCAGGTGGTGACCACAAACAATTGCTCTCTCAATATCCTTCCTGACTGATTCAACTTCATCCATACGTGCCATCGCAAGAAGGGTTGCTGTGTCTCCCAATACAGTCTCAAGATCATGGAGGAGATACCAGACGACAGGCCTTTACACGATGAGAGCTGGACAAGGTCCATAGAAAGGAGCACTGCCAGAACCCTAGAAAATGCTTACCAGCCGGCTACTGGTGTGCATGTTTCTGACCAAACAGACTCCATGAGGTTGGCATGAGGGTCCGACGTCCTCTAGAGGGATCTTTGCTCACAGCTCACTGCAATTCGATGGGCTTCCGCCAGAGAAAACCGGAATTGGCAGTTCTGCTATTGGCTCCCCATACTCTTCACAGATGAGATCAGGTTCACACTGGGCACACGCAACAGACGTGAAAGAGTCTGGAGATACTGTGGTGAACGTTATGCTGCCTGCAACATCATCCTGCATGACATATTTGGCGTTGGGTCAGTGATGGTCTGGGGAGGCATACACCTGGATGGATCCATGGATACAGACCTCCTGCAGTGCAGTGGGCCCAGTGTGTAGGCAGATCCTAGATGACGAAGACTTTGATGCCATTGACCGGCCCCCGAGTTCCCCAGACCTGAATCAAATTGAGAACCTATGGGACAATATGTATCAGTGCATCCGATGCCACCAAATAGTGCCACAGACTGTTCAGGAGGTCACTGATGCCCTGATCCAGGTCTGGGAGGAGATCCCCCGGGACAATGTCTGTCAGCTGATCAGGGCATGCCCAGACATTGTCATAAGTGCATACAAGCACCTGGAGGTCATTCATACAACTGAGTCGCATTATAAGTTTCCGGGATAAAATTCTGGCAAGTTGGAACAGCCTGTGATTTCAATTGTTGACTTAGATTTTCAGTGTGAGTTAAATTCCTGCCCTCAATCGGTTGGAGATTTTGGTTTCCACTGACCGCTGTAACATAATTTAGTTCTCAACAAATTCCACAATGTACAGTAAAGATTTAATATATTTCCTTTATCGAGACCCAATGTGTGATTTAAGTGTGCCCTTCATTTTTAGGGTATATGAAATGCAAAACATCTTATAGTCGCTTAAACATTTCACTTTAGATCCCTTTTTATGGCATTCTGAGGGTGTGGTGCCAAAATACTCAAAAGCAGTTTTCCCCAGTTCTGAATGTGCCCCGAGTATCTCCAGCACTATCCAGTCCAAAAGAGCGCGTTTGGCTACTGCTGTTCAACCCACAAAGTTTCTCTGTAAGGCGGTGAGAATGTTTTGTGTGCTACAGCCTTATACAAAAACGTCCCACAACAATCTCACGAGATTAAAACCGCCGTGGGAGACAGGTCGAAATTGCCTGTTTGACTGCGGTGTTTCATCGCATGACACCTGCCAGCGTGTTGTCTTTCTTCGCCCCGGTCTACAGTATGTGTCCACACCACCACCCCTCCCTCCCACGCCCTCTCGCCACATAGTGACGGTGTAACGGTATACGCCGCAGAACTCAATTAAATGAAAGCCTGTTGTCTGTTGAGAAGGTCCTTGCCCTATACCATTTCAGCTCCCCACCCTGATGTGAGCCCTGTCACGCTATTGGTTACTGTCTTCCCAGTATTCCCTGAGAAGGCCTCTCCATTCCAGTCGATCAGCCCAAGGTGGGTGGGCTATTGTAGTGCTTTTTCTACAGCGTGTCATTGTTTCTCTGTGGCTGCGTTAGTGGTATAGGTGGTCCGGGAGGTCTTCAGCCGCACACATTCTGGGGGATATCCCCAGATGACATGTTATGATAGTGTGGTATGTTTACGGTGATGTACTCTAATCCGGGGGGGATGTAATTACTGTTGAGCCCAAGACTAAGACTGTTAGAAGGATATAAACAAACACAAGGCTTCCCCAATGAGGTTTTACTGTACGTTGATTGCAACGCCCAGTCGATAACATGGTACATATTGCAATGCTGCTATTAGGATAAAGTGGGATTGGGGAATGTTGGGTTCAGGAAAAATCTCTTTGGTTTGCTTCTTTACTGGGTGTTTCCAGAATGACTGTTTGACCCTGCTTGGTGGAATACATACAGTCATTAGCTTCCAGATGATATGATAAAAGTCCCGGTAATGTGCGTCTACATGTGAACTTATTGTTGTTTTCTGTTGGTATTGTTTAGCCTATACTCGATTTGCATAGAGTTTTAGACTCTCAAAATGTTATGCCAGCTATGTAACTTCCATCAGGGGAGCCTTTGAATTCTAATGGCAGCTTTGCTATCTGAAGTTGTACTACAGAAACCACTGTAAAGGAGTCATAATTGCATGCCGTCATGGTGATGATCGCATTGTCATCCCACTTGTTTGTGTCCATCACGCACTTCTGGAATGTAACATTCAGTACCAGCCACTCTTGCCCCATTTGGTGCCTCGTCAATGAAAGTCACTTTCTCTCATTTTCCTCACACTTCCTCCTTCACTTTGCCTCTCACTCTCTCCCTCTCCCCCATTTCTCTCCCCTCATTGTCTCTTCCCCCCTGTGACGGTTAGGTAAGGAGAGGACCAAAACGCAGATAGGCAATCGTCAAATAGGTTTTATTTAACCTATCTACTTGCGGTAGTGCCACAACGTCGTCGTTTTAGACGGCAAAATAAGATGGCAGTGAAACACAGTCACTGAAATAGTGCATGTACTGATGGTCAACAGTTAGACAATAACGAACGCAGAGACAAGACACATGAGGGATTATATACACAGGTAATGGGCGACAGGTGCAGGGAATCAGGGAGGGATGCGTTCACAGGACATGGGGAACAGGACAAACATGAACGGTGGTGCCTAGAAGGCCGGCGACGTCGAACGCCGGGGGGCTACGCGGACAGGGGAGTGGCTGCCAGTAGGCGGAGACGTGACACCCCCTCCCTTCATATCTCCTGGACAAGGATCTTTCTGCTGTCCCTGCGTTATTATTGGCTGGTGCTATGGAGCGCCCCGTTAGTTCTTTGCTGAACTGCTGAAAGCAATATATCCTATGATAGCCAATGAGAACGCAGGGAAAACAGAAATGATGAGGCCATATATGCCCACAGCCATAATAATACTGGGCAACAGAAGTGATGAAGCGATCCATTCCACTCTAGCCAATGATAATACAGGGACAGCAGAAGTGATGAGGCGATGCATTCAATCGGCCAATGATATCGCAGGGACAGCGGTAGTGATGAGGCGATCAATTCCATCAGCCAATGATAATGCAGGGAGAGCAGGATTGATAAGGTGAATTATTCAATCAGCCAATCATAACCCAGCGACAGCAGGAGTGATGAGGCGATCCATTCAATCAGCCAATGATAATGCAGGGACAGCAGAAGCTATGAAGCGATCCATTCCACCCCAGCCAATGATAATACAGGGACAGCGGAAGTGATGAGGGCTGCGTCTGTGCATGTAGAATGGAAATGAGCCACTGCCTGGTTTTAATGGGAAATGTCAAGCAGAGGAGCGCTGCGCAATTCATCACGCTGCTCCACACACTGGCTGCCTGCCGGTCGGAGGACGAGTCTCGGCGTGTAGACCATGACTCCCAGGGCCTGATATCACTGGTCACGGAAGGGGCCGGCAAACTGGGGCGGGGGGGCTCAAAGAGGCTGGATAAACACTTAAGAAAATTATGTATCTCCCAGGATGACGAGGACTCGTGGGAGATTCCGGAGCAACTCTTCCACCATTCTAAAAAAATCCCAACAATTAAATAATTTGTTATGGAAAAACAGAGTCACACTCTTCCAAGCAAGGTCCGTGACACTTGGAGAATCCATAGCGAGTATTATGGAAGTTGCTTGGGGGGTCGTCGTGACCCATCGCTATGGCTATGTTGAGGTTTCTTTCCATGACTTATGACCTGTGCTTGACTTGAGCTGGAACGATACCGATTTTAATCTTAGGCAAACCGCGTTCTGGTTCCTTTCTTAGGCAAGCCTCATTATACATAGTTTTATTATAAAAACTTAGTCTTAACATTGTCTTATTTGGGATTTGTCTGTTCCTGCACTTATTTCATCTCAAGTCAAGCACTGATCATGACCGATGGCTGTTGCAGTAGTAGTAGTAGTAGTGTTTTTGTGTATTAATCTTAGTGGATTGCGTCACTTTTTACCTTGTTGCTTTGGAAGCCTGATTCATTCCCGGTGGTTTCTGACTTGACATGCACTGTAGCACACCTGGAATCTGAAACGCAGAACACGTTTTCGTTTTGGTCCGTGTTTAGACACTCGTCACAGTTCGTCCGGTCCTCCTTCAGCCTCGAAAGTCATAGCATCAAAAGAAAGCTGATCGATGTATAGAGTACAGATAACACCTTGTCAAGAAGCCGCCATAGATGTTCACGATAGATGTGTTGGAGACAGCTTTGCTCTGGGTTGTTTAGGGGGAACATGCCTGAAATTACAGGTTTCTGGCCCCTAAGGAATTGCTTTTAACTCTGTCTCTGAGCTTCGGTAGGCCTCAGCATAAATCCTAATGTCTTAGCTAAAAGGCTAAAACTGTCCTTTTCAGATGACTGGTCAGAGTGCTGGTTGATTCTAGGGAGAACAGGCCTTATGGTCTTAACTCCTTTGCTCTGTCATGGCCCACTTCTCTTAGCCCTGGTCCCTCTTCCAAATAACATTCCTTTCCGACAGGCATATGGAGAGACGCCCTCGCTGCTCTACTCTCAACATTAGGAACTCGAAGGGCGGAAAGCTTTATGAATGACCCAAAAAAAACACAATGTACTTTTTTCCTCTCTCGCGAAACTATCCGAATCTATAATAGATTGCTTATCTCCAAGTACAACTCTCCAAATAGTTTCCCTCGCTTCGTGTCGGCTAAATCACGGGAGCAATTGCGACCTTGCCCTGAATAGAAAACCGATCTCACGTCAGCTCAAAAAGGTCATTTTGCTAAAAGTGTGCCACGAGAATGTTATTTGCTTCAATGTTACCAAGCGCTCTTAAGTTATGAGAAACTAAGTGGCCATCACAATTCAGGATAGAGGAATGAGGAGAGAGAGATCGAGAGAAAGCGGGGGGAGGGGCGGGGGGGGGGGAGAAGAGAGGTTGGCTAATTTCTCCACGCTGCAGACCCTGATTAGTATTACATCGGGGAGACGTCTGCTGATCACTGTCTAAGCCTCTCATCATTATCCAATGAATGATTCACTGGCGTCTGAAAACACCACCCTGTGTCAGTCGGTGTTGCTGTGAGTGTGTCGATGTGTGTGTGTGTGCCATCGGTTCGTGGGCGGGTGTCAGTTGTCGTCCGTGTGCAGGGGCCGTGTCTGTGTGTCAGGGTTTGCCGGTGCGCGCGCACGTGTGTGTGTGTGTTGACCGAGCACGTTTGTCGGTCTGTGGAAGTGAAAGATGGGAACAGAGAGAGAGAGAGAGTGGGGGCCATAGCTTTAGCCACAAGGTGGCGTCGTTGCTTCGACAGAGAGAAAGCCTGACTGCAGGTGTGAAATCGGCCCGATGCGGTAACCCGCTGATGTGACGCAGAAGAAGCCCGGTTCTAATCCGGCCCGCCATTCTCAACCACTGTGACATGCGGCTAAGGAGAACGAGCATCCCTCTTTCTCGTGCCATTAAGATTAATCCTCCCAGCGGTACACGCGGTCCGACTGTGAGTCGGTGACCCAGCACGGTCATCTCCAAGCTAACAGGACGAGGCAGGTATCCAGAGAGAGAGCAGCCATGTTCCCACGCCATGTCAAACCAGGTCCTGTCGACACTGAACAACGGGAACATTAAAGAGATAGTTCACTCTGAATCAAAGGGAAGGTCTTAAAAATCTCTTCAAGTCCAAAAGGGCTAAAGTTAGCATCATAACTGAAAATCCCATTGAATACCATTGCCCGAGATTAGCATTTTTTGCTTAAACCGGTTATGCAGCTACCTTTGTGTGCAATGTGTGTTCAGTTTCTACAAAGCGGAGTGTGTGTGTGTGTGCGCGTCGCTGATCCATTAATCTCCCTGTGCCTGTGGGATTCTCCGGGAACGCTAAAAGAGGGCCAGAGTGAACGACCTCCCCCCCCCAGAGGGTAGCCCTTTCGCTTACCCTCTCCTCCCGCTCCTTTAACCCCAACCCTAACCCATGAACTCTGCGTGTCAGCTCAATGACAACCACTGTGTCTAACACGCTGTGTGTGTGTGTGCTCTCCGGCCTTCCCTTCTCCCATCATTCTCCTTGTAAGATCCTAATTGGCCGGCAGACATGAACCTTCTTATATTGTGTTCGTTCCCGTCCTCGCGTCCCTGTATGGCTCTGTGACATGGCTCTATCACTCGTGGGTGTGTGAGTGCGCGTGTGCGCGTGTGTGCGTGTGCACGTGTGTACGAGTCTGGCGCTCCATTATATACATGCAGGCGAGTCTTCCGGAGGAACGGACATAATAAAATAATAAACACGATTGGATGTTAGAGGTGACCGCCGGAGCAACGTTCTACCGCCGTTCACGGCCCGGGACGCCACGGGGGCATTGTCCCTGCGGGGCTGTGTGTGGTGGGATCGTCTGTGTGGCGGAGAGGTGTTTGTGTGTTGCGGAGAGTCGAGTGACTCCTCTTGTATGTGTGGAATTTTGTACTGTTTGTGTGGCTGGTAAAACGAGCTAATAATACAACCTGATGTGCTCCAAATGCTTCCAATCTGTTTCATCTGACTGTTCACTCCACTATATGTCAATCAGTCCTCTCCTTTCTCTTGAATGCTAGAGTTGCTCCATGATCAAATGTTACGGTAAGATGGCCAAATCCCTGATTTTATTACAGCCTGCAAATTCATTCCGATGTTATTACTCTTTACTATTGTTAATAGAAGCATTTCCATATTTCCATATATCATTCCAATGTGTTTGTTTTTATCACCAAGCAACTGTGATAATAACAATATCAGATTAAATAAGCCTTTGACCACTAAAGATTAGCTCTGAAGCTAAAGTGACTGAAACCACGAGATTTAAATAAACACTCAGTGAATTAATTGAATTTAGCAAGCCAACAGGCTTTTAAAAATCAACCCAATCTGACTATTGTCGCCAGTTTCACAACGTTTAGGAAACCCAACAATTTTGGAAAAGGTGGTTTTCTGGAATACCGGCCGGTCAAGGGTCAAGGGAAACACAACAGGCCGGTGACACATTTCCCTGGGACGTTGGAATGTTTTCCGCAGTATCCTTTTGGTGTTTATTAAGAGATCGACCGTCACGTCAGATTCCAGGGTCTGTCAGCGGGTGGCCATGTTGGCTCTTTAGAGCGATCAGTGCCCCGCTGTTTCCGCTGATGACCTGGCTCAGAATGGCTGCCTGGCCGTGTTTAATGAGCTGGTGTCTGGCCCTGGCCTCTTCCCACGCCCCATGCTCCTGGCACAGAAAAGGGGCCAATGAGGCTGCCTCCCGTGGATGGGGTCTGAGAGAGGAAGTAGGGCAGAGCCGGGAATGACAGTGAACCTTGACCTTTTACAGAGGAACATGTAAGGAAGGGGATAGAGAACGACTGCGGCATTAGCTGATTTAGGGTGAAGTGCTAACCAAGGGTGAAGTGCTAACCAAGGGTGATGTGCTAACCCAGGGTGATGTGCTAACCAAAGGTGATGTGCTATCCAAGGGAGATGTGCTAACTAAGGGTGATGTGCTAACTAAAGGTGGTGTGCTAACTAAAGGTGATGTGCTAACCAAGGGTGATGTGCTAACCCAGGGTGATGTGCTAACCAAGGTTGATGTGCTAACCAAGGGTGATGTGCTAACTAAGGGGGATGTGCTAACCAAGGGAGATGTGCTGACTAAGGGGGATGTGCTAACTAAAGGTGATGTGCTAACTAAAGGTGATGTGCTAACCAAGAGCGATGTGCTAACCAAGGGCGATGTGCTAATTTAAGGTGATGTGCTAACTTAAGGTGATGTGCTAACCAAGGGTGATGTGCTAACCAAGGGGGATGTGCTAACTAAGGGGGATGTGCTAACCAAGGGAGATGTGCTGACTAAGGGGGATGTGCTAACCAAGGGTGATGTGCTAACAAAGGGTGATGTGCTATCCAAAGGAGATGTGCTAACTAAGGGTGATGTGCTAACTCAAGGTGATGTGCTAACAAAGGGTGATGTGCTAACCAAGGGCCATGTGCTAACTAAAGGTGATGTGCTAACCAAGGGTGATGTGCTAACTCAAGGTGATGTGCTAACAAAGGGTGATGTTCTAACCAAGGGCGATGTGCTAACTAAAGGTGATGTGCTAACCAAGGGTGATGTGCTGACCAAGGGAGATGTGCTGACTAAGGGAGATGCGTTAACTGAGGGTGATGTGCTAACCAAGGCAATGCTGTGAATCTGGAATATCTGGGCTGAAGGAGAGGTATGGAAACTGTGCTCGCCACGGAGCTACGTTGTCTGTGTTTTCTGCCACCTTTTCTTTTTTAATCATTAACTATCAAAAACACGAAAACTGCTAAAATGTCAAATTGCACAAAAAAAACGTGTGTCATTGTTTTTGACAACTCCCAAGTGACATCACCCAACTCATGAAATGCCAAACGTTATCGCTTTTTCTGCAAGCTGTTTTGATTGGATTTAGACATTTTTTTTGTTTACAAGCTGTAAACATTCAATTGGGTGCCTTTTAAATATTGCATTTTAAAAACTGGTAGCTTGAATTTTTATGCTGATTATCAGATTCTTATAGTGTATTTAAGCATTAAGATGCAAGAAGGTGTGGTCATTATACCACAGCAAGGGCAAAGATGCTATTATAAACCAGTTACCAGTAGTAAGAAATTATCTGTCGTCTTACCTGTGGGATACGGTCTCACATACCAACTCTTTCAGCCAAGGGTGGTGTGCTAACCAAGGAGGATGTGCTAACCAAGGATGATGTGCTAATCCAGGATGATGTGCCAACCAAGGATGATGTATTACTAAGGGTGATGCACATCACCTCAACTAACACATCACCCGTAGTTGTGTGATGTCTCTAGGGATTTGCCTCATTGTCCGACACCTTCCTGTGTTGGTACTCTTATCCAAAAGTATTGAAGTTACGAGACGGCACTCCGTTATTGGCGCATTGCTCTGGGCCATGGCTCCACGGACAGCCGTCCGTTGATAGGTTCCTGGTTGACATAACTGTCTATTCAAAAGGCTTTTTTTTTGTGGTGGGGTTTAGATTTCTTTAGGGGTTTTAGAGGAGGGCTAGGCATCGGATCAAATTCGTTCCTCCTTCTTTCTTTTCTCCAGAACCTGTAGAAACATAGAATATATCGATTTGCATACCATCTGCATCGCGTTCCTAATGAATTAAAATGTGGTTAGAGGACGGGTTAGGGAACGATGGAGAAATGCCCTTGTGTGTTCACTCAACTTAATAAAACAGCATTGATGAACCCCCTTGGCTTGCAGTCTTTCGACGTTTCTCAACCCTGGTCCGGGAAACCCACATGTTTTTTCCTTTAGCCCTGGAAGAAACGCATGAAACTCACCTATGGGGGGTGCGAGGCGTCACGTGAACGTTCACTGATTCATTTGATTGGGTTATGCCAGGTGTTCTGGGTTGGGACCAAAGCTGCTGCTGTGGGTCTGCAGTCTGGACCGGGTTAACAGCAGAGCAAAGCCTTAACACGTGAATGTTAGTGCTGATATAGATGTTGTGCTGGGAGGGCACAAACCACCGTTG
>JACXGK010000800.1:19815-74799 GCA_016801125.1 Novumbra hubbsi
AGAAGGGGAGGAAAGGGGAGAGGAGAGCTCGGGATGGTAGGGGTAGGGTTTTAAGAAGGTGGGGGGAGTGTGAGGGAATGAGGGGGGAGAGAGGCAGGTGGGAGAGAGTGGGGAGAAAAAGAGGGATGGAGGGGGGAGAGGGAAAGAAAGGGGGAAGATTGGAGGAGAGGGATGGAGCGAGGGGGGAGTTTGGAGAGGAGGTATAGAGGAGGGAGGTACATCTAGGCCAAATGAAGCTGTCATTGTTTCAGGCCGTTATGTCTTTTTTCTTATGCACATGCACACACTCGCTTCATCTCACTTTTTCGTCTTCCTCTCTCTCGCTCTCACACCCACAGTACACACACACACGGTCAATGCAGTGGAGAACGGTTAGCACCAGTACACAAGCTAATGAAGTAGGAGGTGTGATGAAGGTCAACAGACGTCATTCACAGTGTGTGTGAGTTTGTGTAAATGTGCATGTGTCTGTCTGCGTGAGTCATCAGAGGGAACATTGACGGAAACAGGAGGAAAAGGCATTGTTGAGTGACTCTCATTGTGTGGAGACTGGCAGTGAAGCACCGCCCACGGCAGACCGCGGCAACTCCCCGGAGGAGAGGAACTGAGCACGGCCTGGGTTGAGGTGGCCTCGGGGCCATAGCTCCGGGCATCTGGGACCCGGACCACGGGACGGAGCCGCCCGTCCGTAGGGGCCACTTCTTCTTGCTCTGCCTGGAGGCACTGTGGCATTAAAGATGGGTGTTGGACTGCTACCTAGGCAATAATGACCTTCATGGGAGAATGGCCTCAGTACACACACTGCCAGGGGAAAGCAATAAAGCAAATTGGGATTGTGGAGGGAGGGACGGGAGGATGGAAGGGTGGAGGGGAGGACGGGGGGGTGGAGTGGAGGGGGAGGAGGGGTGTGGAGTAGAGAGAGAGCAGAGAGGTGGAAGGCATGGGCCTCTTTTCTCCTCTATCACATGCCCCGTCTGTCTCTCTCACTCCTGTCTGTCTCTCCCATCGTCCCCTCTGTCTCTCCCATTGCTGTCTTTCTCTCCCATCGTCCCCTCTGTCTCTCTCCCATCGTCCCCTCTGTCTCTCCCATCGTCCCCTCTGTCTCTCCCATCGTCCCCTCTGTCTCTCCCATTGCTGTCTTTCTCTCCCATCGTCCCCTCTGTCTCTCTCCCATCGTCCCCTCTGTCTCTCCCATCGTCCCCTCTGTCTCTCCCATCGTCCCCGTCTGTCTCTCCCATCGTCCCCTCTGTCTGTCTCATTATCCCCTCTATCTCTCCCATCGTCCCCTCTGTCTCTCCCATCGCTGTCTTTCTCTCCCATCATCCCCTCTGTCTCTCTCATCGTCCCCTTTGTCTCTCCCATTGCTGTCTTTCTCTCTCATCGCCACGTCTGTCTCCACATAATCCTCCCCTCTGCTTTTTAATCTGGATAATTAGGCTTATACATCTCTGGTTATTCCTCTCGTTCAGAAAATGGTGGAATAACTGTCCAAAATAATGTTCCTATTATGTATGAATCGTTATTTAATCTAAGCCTTTTTGGTGTTTTTTTTCCCTGTCCCCATTTTCCTCATCTGGGCACATTTTGTATTAATTCAGTAGTTGTGACAGGATCACGGCCAACATTGGACCAACTGTATCAGTGCCGGCGTTTTTTCGATTATCTAAAAAGGCAGGATAGGTCCAAGTGACATGTAAACTATTTGATTCCACCCGGCCAATTGGCTCTGGCTAGTGCAGGCTAAGGAAAGGGGACGAAACGAGACTGAGCCAGGTTGGACTATTGAGATGTGGCCAGAGCGTCGACATGCAGCCTCTTCCTGTCCTTTCCAGAGGTTTCTCGGCTCTGTAGCACTGCGAAACACACTCGCCGCTCAGGAACCGCAGTCTAGTTAAAAAGGATTCGACATGGCTTTCTTGAACGGCTTCCATGGCAACCATGCGCCGCAGCCAGGGTAACAGAGGAGGGAGGAGCAACTACGGCGAGTTGTCGCATGCCATTGGTTGGCTGACTTGCGTGCCTGACTACCTGTTTTCCTGCATTATCGGACTGTGTGTACATACTCTCCATCTTTAAATGTGATGCACGCTTTGTCGTTAGATTCGCTCGTTTGATCCACTCGCCCCATTGCACAATGAGGACCATTCAGATCTCGGAGCGAATCCACAGACTCTAAGGCCGATTCGGACTCCACTTCCAAAAGGTCAACACAGCTGTGTTGAACCCGTTGTCTGTGTACGCAGACCACCTCTATGGATTAAGGAAGTGGTGCCGGTACCGCCTTATGTCTTTGTTGGATGGAATGGCACAATCGTCTCTCTCTTTATTCCTCGTTCTTTCAATTGTCAATTTGTAAATTGAGTGTGTGATGTTTCCGCTATAACGTTCTCACTGGCCTGCCTGTTTCGGTCGGTGGACTTTTCTCTTCCTGCTCTCTTTTCTCTCCCTGCGCTCCTCACGACCATAATCTGTACTGATGCCTGGGCTTTGTTTTCTGGGTAAATATTCCAGAATCGTCCCCACTTCACGGCGTCTATCGCACTCGTGGCAAAACAAATCAATTAAACAACACGTCGGAGAGGCAAATCCAGTCACAGAGGCATCGACGGGGACGTTTACGTATCTGGTTCTATGATGTCATGGACATGGGCAAACATAATGGGCAATGTGAACAGAGAGGCTTGACCTGGGTTGGTCTCAATGCCCCTCGCAGGAAGATGTCAACCCCCCCAGCCCCCACACACACACTCCTACTCAACCTGACATGATTATCTACCGTCAGACTAGGACTGTTTACGTCTGGCTCGCTCGCTCCACCCCCCGATGGTGCACCATCACATCCCTTTTAGCCGCGACCCTCTTTCATCCGTCATCCTTCACTCCTACCCCGCTTTTTCTTCTCCCTCGCTCCTCTCTTTCGCCCTCTTCCCGCCCCGTCTCCGTTCCTCCCTCCGCTCTGTCGCTGCTCGCGGATCACCCGCTGGTCCTCAAATCCGGGCCTTGCTCGTCTTAAAAAAGAAAGGACAAAAATGGCGATGACCATCGGAAAAGGCGTGCACGGGTCGTCATGGCCACGGCGTGTCTGAGCCCTTTGGGTGGCTTCATCTGCCGGTCCGCGGGCGACAGAGCACGTTGCTTTCACCCTGGCCTCCGCTCCGTCCTGCCTGCGTTTGAGCCTCAGCCCCGGCCGTGCTGTCAGCAATAGATGTGTCTAATCAACCTGAGTGAAGACTTCCTGAGGAAAGTCTTCCCCTTATTGATCCCTAAAGCCATTTAGTGAATGAAGTTCTGCGTGAGAGCAGTCGACAACGCCAGGTTGGATAATGAAGTGGCGACGCAATGCGTTCATCTTTCAGTCACACGGGGGGGAGAGGAACCGGGCAAAAACCTCGCTCTTTCTTCCTGTACCCGGCCCCTCACTATCATGTCCTTGTGCTGGCCTGCCATTGGATAGTGGCACAGGTTGCCAAATTCTTTAAACCAATTGAATCAGATCTTTTGCCATTTAGGAAAAGGGTTCGAATTCAGGTAAGTTTGTCAGTGCAGCCTCAGTCCGTTGGGTCTAGCAGATTCAAGCAAATGGCCTTTCAGAATTCTGAGAGATCCTACAAAAGCGGAAGTATTTATTGCGAAACAAGCGAGAGGCGGTTGTGACTGTGACTCCTCTCCCGCGGGACAGTTATTTCGGATAGATGTCGCCTTCCAGTCCCGTTCCGGTGTACAGTGTGATCGCTGAGCTCTCTGGCATGGTCGGACTTCACCTTGAGATGTCTCCCTGTGCCGTGTGGTGTTTTGTAGACCACAGGGGGGTCTTTAACCTACATTGGTAGCTGCATTAGTGAGCTAAGTGAACGTCATTCTCTCGGCAGCGCTGCTACTGGAGAACTGCCAAGTCAGCAGTGTTCCTTCAGGAGCTGAGAGCAAAGAGCCGGAGGCTTCGATGTAAGTGGGAACACAGACACTGTTCATTTCTGAAGTGGGTTGCTCTGAAGCTCTTTCCTAATGAATACTGTACGGACTGATGAGATGTCCGGTATGGAACGATATGTCTTCATCCAGGAACGGTGATGCTGTGTCTGCAAGCAGAGGAAAGGATTCTGGATTTGTTTGTTTTATTTTCATTAGGGTCTTATAAGATAGCAGTGATGTAATTATGCGCAGTGCATTTTCGCCTGGGTAATGGGGTGGGGTCGACACCATCCTATTAGCCAATCGGGGCTTCCCAACACCCAGTTGATCGTACTGAACATTTCAAGGGCAAAAGTCAGCACCGGAAAATACACTATCATTAAATAAAGCCCCCCGGGTCATTTATAAGACATGAGCAACGACTTTAATATAAAATAACTGAGAAGTAGTCATTTTATTCCCCTTTTAGGTTTGGTAATGTTCTGGCACAGTTTCACCAGATCACCATATTCTGAAGCCTTCAGGATGTATTGATAGCAGTGCTGGTTCCTGGCGTGGGTAACACAAGTGGCCGCTTAGAGCCCTCCACCGCGAGGGATCCTCTGACCGCAAGGGGGGAGGCCCAAAATCATATGTTGCTTAGGGCCCCCAAAAGGCAAAAGCTGGCCCTGATCGATGGTTCATGTTCACAAGTATTCGACAGGCGGGTAAAGTATCCAGCGGTAAAGGCACAAGTGTTTGGTTCCTCTTGGTGTCATTCACCAAGAATACCGCTGCCAGCTGGAGGGTGACCCACTGCATCACTAAAGCAAAGCAAGCAAAGGAAACCATCCTCTCCTGGTTGACATTGACTGACAAGGCCTCAGGAGTGGGGAACAGACTCTCCCAGTTTGTGTTCCAGACGACCGCAGGTAGAATCCCAGCGAGATCCGGTCAGGGGCAATCCTCCGACCCAGGTTTCCCATAGAGAACCTACCCGCGTTTTGCCACTCAGGCCTCGTCCGCGCGGTGCCGCGGTGTTTCCGACCCGATAACGAAAACCTGTCCCACCGTGTTTGATTCCCTGACCTATTTTTCTCACATGACATTGTTACGATCATCATGTCCTCCCTCTAGGAGGAGGGGTGTATAGGGGTGTGCAAACTAGCTTCTCTCCCCTGGCAGCTGTGTCAGCCTTAATAGACGTCTATAGTAAATACACCCAGCGCTCCACTGTCTTGACCAGAGACATTCTCCATCCTCACTAATGACGGACCTGTCGTTAATGTCCCTTGGCCAGGTAGGAGGCAGTTAAAGCTTTTACAACAATGTTATTACACCTCATATACTATATATAAGCGATAAGACATGAGGGGTGGTATATGGCCAATATAGCACAGCTGATTGCTGTTCTTATGTACAACACAACACAGAGTGTCTGGATAGAGAGCTAAGCTGTGAACATGGGCCATATAGCAAAACCCCCTTGATGTTATAAACCGGTTATCGCCTAAAGATGTACTCCCGATTTTTTTTATACTCGTGTGGGATATAAAGTACATCACTATCTAGGACCCAAACAGGACCAGTTCATAAAGTGCTGTATAATCATGCGTTGTATTTACAAACATTCCATTCGTTCAAATGAAATGGATCTCTTTGTCGGCGCAGGGGAAGGATTATTTCCAAGCCCCCGAATAGCAGAGATCATCATTAAAATGAGGGGCCATGAAAGTGCACACTACCAATGGACTAAGCGATCTAAGTGATCAATTGGACTTGACGCAGCCGTAGCGTTAGGGGCCAGCATTAGCTGATCAAAGCTGAACACCTCACAGAATCGGGTCTTTACAGACCAGCCATCGATCGGGGGGGGGGGCAGTGGAGGAGTGGGGGCGGGTGGTGGTTGGTTGGGGGCGGGCTGTCGGCCACTGTCGGATTCGGGCTAATAAAGTGGCACCGCAAGGCGGGGGGGGGGGCAAACAGGTGGCAGGAGTGAACAGAGGGGGAGGGAGTGTTTTTGTCAGTGCTCATGGTTGTGTGTATGACAGTAGGGGAGAGAGAGCGGTAAGGGGGAAGAGAAACAGGGGGATGAACAGGAGAGAGAGGGAAATGGTCTGGCTGTGGTGGTCTGGCAGGGAGGGAGTCATGTCTTGTGCGGTGGTAACGGATGGAGGTCTGCCCTGCTAAACGCATGCTCATGTGACCTAGCGTACCTCTGCCCAGGACCGAACCCTCCGCCCCTGCTGCACCACTCACAGCCATTCACTGGCCATCATGCATGTCAATCATTCTAGCCCCTTGATGTAGTTGACTGGCTTGTCAGTGGCGGTTGCCCACAGTGACTGCTGTCAGTAGATTGGCAGTTGGTCATCTGCCTGCCTGTGCCTCGGATGAGGTAGCTCCTGTATACCGAAACGTTGTCTTCAGGGCTGGTCTAACATCAGGGTGTTTAAGCAATCCTATATCATATCAGAAAACCAATAGTTTCCAAACTATCCCTATACACCGCTTAAAAACATTATTGGAACATGTAATCATCACAGTATAACTCCAAAAGGGAATGGTTTTGCAGGTGGTGGCCACTGACAATTGCTCTCTCCTTATTGTACTTGACTGATTCATCTCTAGTTTTGTGTTTTGCCAGTGTCCTTGTCACTATTGGTAACATGTAGTGGTACCTGCAGCCCAGCACTGTGCAGCTCGATTAGCATTCGCCAGAGAACACCAGATTTGGCAGCTCTGCCATTGGTGCCCTGTTCTCTTCGCAGATGAGAGCAGCTTCACAGTGAGCACATGTAAGAGACGTAGAAGAGTCTGGAGATGTCGTAGTGAACATTTTTATGCAACATATTCCAGCATCCTCAGAAACATCGTCGGACCTTATGCTGGTGCAGTGGGCCTTGGGTTCCTCCTGGTGAAGGGACAGTTTCCGGGCTCATGTGGCCATCATTTAATGCAAAGAACATTCTACCAAGTACAAAACAGGTAATTGAAATAATGTATTTTTGGTTTCATTTGATTAGACAGAAAACACAGAGGACATTCAGTACCAGTAGTGTATGTTACAATTGAAGTTACATTTTCGTGTTAACAATTGTGGAATACATCTTTGATTACACGTTGGATAAAAATAAGGGAAGTAATTAGATTTTCAGTCAATTGCGACTGATTGTAATTGTGACTGTGCTGCTATTGCGGAAGACCCAGCAGCAGTTTGTAACCTGTGAGGACAATTATGTCCTTGTCTCTTGTAAAACATGTGGCGCTTCTCGGATCTGAATCGATTCATAAAAAGAAAGTTTGATTCTTTATTTTAAGACGGTCGAGTGGTCATCCCATGCGATTCCTGGACGTTTATCTCCACAGACTCATGTGTAACGGTAACTGCTCATTGTATTTGTGAAGACTGGCAGCTGGTTTTTGCTAAATGTTATTTCAGAGTGAATAATAACATTTTTGATTTTCCACATCAACAATACAATATGTTATATTTCGTCGTTTTACAAATAATTTAATTTGCATAAAAGGCAGCCTTGTAAGTTATATTATAGTCTTGTGTTATAGACTGTGTTTTAGACCATATGTTTTCCAGTAATAAAGCTGCTACATTAATGTAGGTTTATAATGTCAAAACTTTATTTTGTGTTTACACATAAAAAATGACTGAATAACTTGATAAATTGGTTGACATGAACATTGACATGTTCTTTGGTTTGATAAAAAGAGGTTTTTAAGTATGTTTGTTTTTCTAATAAAATAATTGGAGGGCCAGATGCATCCATCGAGAATCGTTTTATACTCGAATCGTTACCCTCGGAATTGGAATCGAATCGTGAGGCAGGTGAAGATTCACACCTCTAATGGCCACGCTGTCTCCTCTCCACGCCGGGACTGAACCGGCTCCATGCAGCACCTCTGTCTAACCCCCCGCCTTCTTCGTCAGGTACACTCGGTGCCACCCATGTCTCTTATAAAGTAGTTGTCACATCTTGGTTCAAGGTGGGCAACGCTGCAATCACAGGACTCTAACCTCATTTATTGATATTTTATACGCATGTTTAGGGAACACTCCAGAGAAAGTTCCAGCCTTCACTATATTTTGTTTTTAGGCTAATTTATTTTACCACCTGGGAAGCCCATTCTGTTTTTTTATGCAGTGGGCCCCCAAATGATTTACATATGGCACAGTACGTGTGTTGACTAATATGGAAACACTGTAGCAGAATACATCCAGCAGTTCAAATGGTCGTATTTGAATTCAATGTGCAGTCTGCATCTATTCTTGGAAAAACAAATACCCCCCCCTTTTGTTTTAATCAATAATGTTGTTTAAAGAGAGTCGTTATCATAACTCAATAAGCCATGACATATCAAGTTAAACAGCGAGTTTTGTTGATTACATGCATAACATAATCACATGTAGGCACATACATGATGTGGCATATATTTTCTGGGACCCTTTTTACTCATATGCACCACTTTTACAACCTGTGGCCCAAAATCCTGGGAAACGCTTAAGCTAGTTGTTAGAATGACTGAATTAGAAAGATAGTGTGACTGAAACAATGTAATAAATGTATTTCACTTGAAAATTAGTTTATGATTTAAGACTTTGTGGTCAGTTTGCTGTTTTGTACTAGCCGATTTGAACAATCACCACCTACTCTATACAGTATCACATAGCACCAAAGATGTACAAACAACTGTACATCAGCCATCACCTCCATTGTTTTGTCATTATTTAGTTCCAGGCTATTTTGACTTCACCTAGCTAACCGCCTGTTCACTTCTCCATTGTACATCACGGTCAGTGACGAGACTGACCAGGGTGGTTTGACCTGCAAACTGACTTTGACAGGTCATTGGTGCCGGCACAGCAATGACAGTGATCCTTTGTGCGATCCTCCTGTTGAGGCTCTGACTTTCCTTCACAGAAATTAATGCGAAAGTGTAGGATGTTTAAGATAAAACAAATGGGTTAGGGGGTTGGAGTTAGGGGCACACATTTTTTATTACAAGTCTGATTGATTTGCCATGACCCAAAAAACTAATAAGGCATACATTTTTCATAATACACAACAGTTATACAGGATTATTTTCCTGATTTGTGAAACTTGCTCAGAAAAGGATACAGCACCTATATTCCTAGATACAGCACTCCATTATGCACTAGTAGTGTATCAGAGCTACTGTCTCACCTCGCCTCGTCTGCGGGTCAGACATGAGGGAGAGCCAGCTTGACAAGACAGTCAATATCAGTCTGCTGTGATTATGGGAGTCCCTTATTGCTAATGAGTAGCTTGGTACACTTTGGACACCCCACCAACACACCTGGAAATGACATGGCCTAAACTGTACTATACCACACTGGGACCGTACAGGCCTTTTACTGTACTATGCCACACTGGGACAGTGCAGGTCCTATACTGGAACAGTACAGGCATATATTGTCCTAATTGACCCTTGGAAAGTGCAGGTCATATACTGTAATATGCCACACCTGGACAGTACTGTGATTTTACTGTACTATACCACACTGGGACAGTATAGGCCTATTTAGTACTATACCATACTGGAACAGTACAGAGCATATCTTGTCCTAAATGACCCTTGGACAGTGCAGGCCCCATACTGTAATATACCACACTGGGTCAGTACAGGACCTACACTGTAATATTCCACACTGGGCGAGTACTGTGCCTATACTGTGCTATATGACACTTGGACAGTACAGGCTCTGCTTTATGTAGGAGACCAGAACTATAGGAGAACACAAACCAGAATACCATAAATCCATGTTTAATTTGTCCTTAGCCTAACTGCTAGCCTAACCCTTAAGTAAAAACAATTCCTATTCTTAACTGTCAATCTATTTGTCATAAATATTCCTTTATTCCTAGTGAAGACTGCCTGAAAAAAACTTGTTGGAACAAACTTTGCCGGTTTAACTGTCTTTCTAAGTAATTATGATCCATACACGTTTTGTAAGACCTGGATCACACACATGTTACAAAAGCAATGGTATCATGCTTTTGACAGAATACAAAAGCAATGGGAGCGATGTAAGGGTCTATATATATTGTACAGTGCAGTCAATACGCATTTGGACAGTGAACAAGTTGTGTTGTTTAGCCTCTACTTCAATAAATTGGATTTGATATTAAACAATCATTAAGGGCATAAAAGGGCATACCATCAGCGTCTGTCTGAGGGGATTTACAACAATAAACCTTGAAGGGTGTCAGATTTACAGCCCTTTTGATGCATAGGATCGTAGGTAATTGGATAAATTAACATAATACAAAATCTTAAATAAATGTGTCACATGCCTGCAAACCACAGACAACACCTGCCACTGGGAATCTTTCCTGGTGATGCTTTATGAAGCTACACTTTGCAGCCAACCTGTTTGTTTGTGGCATGATTCGTATGATTGTATTGGCTAGTCAAGAAGATTCCACTTTTTTGCCCTTAAATACTGCCATATTCCAAGATTGACATAAAAGTGGCTTGTACAATTTCAATGCTTTGCTTATAAGACAGACACAATTTTATTTATTTAGAAGAAATCAATTCTAGTCCTTTTCGACCGATCGTTCAGTTTGGCTCAGTTTGGGCTCTGGAAAACACTTTCTGAAAACCATTGTCTGTGAACACAGTACCTTGCTGCATCCACAAATGCAAGTTAAAACTCTACCCTGTAAAGTAGACACCACATATAAACAAGAGCCAGAACAGCTGTCAACATCTCTGTGCCCAAGCATATTTAAGATGGACTGATTTGAGGTGGAAAATTGTCCTGTGATCTGTCGAATACAAATGTTACATCCTTTTTTGGAATCATGGACGCCACAACCTCCAGGGCTAAAGAACAGAGCGACCATCCGGCTTCTTATCAGCGCACTGTTCTAGCCAGCATTCATTATTGTGTGGGGGTGCTTTAGTGCACATGGCATGGGTGACATGTACATCTGTGAAAGCACTGTTAATCCGGAACAATATATGCAGGAATATGAGCAACATATGTTGACATCCAGACGACATCTCCTTCATGGAAGGCCTTGATTATTTCAGCAAGACGAACCACATTCTGCACATTATTAGTATTACAACAGCATGGCTCCATAGTAAAATAGTCTTGGTGCTAAACTGGCCTGCGTAACTTTTTGGGAAACGGGGTTGTAGAAATTCTATTAGAAATCAGTGTAGAATACAAATGAAGACATCACAACTATTTAGTAACACATAGGATAACATGCAGTAAACAGAAATGTGTTAAACAGGCATGATACATTTCAGACCCTTTGTCCTGTTGACAGCTTGAATTTGAATTCTCTAACCAGCTTCATAGTAAAACAGTCAATAGTCCTGCTAAGATCAAACTAGATGGGTTACCCTATCGTTGCCAAATGCTGTGATTGTCTTGCTGGATGAGTATGCCTTGAATTCTAAATAAATCACAGTGTCACTAGAAAAGCACCCCCACTCCATCACACCTGCTCCTCCATTCTTAACAGTGGGAACCACACATGTGGAGCAAACACATGTCCTAATACATGGCAGAACCAACAATTTCACATTTGGACTCATCGGACAAAAGGCCAATCTAATGTCTTGTGTTTCTTGGCCCAAGCAAGTCTCTTCTTCTGATTGTTGTTTTTTGGTAGTGGTTCCTTGGCTGTAATTCTAACTCCTTTGAACATTTGATTCTGATGTCTGTTACTTTAACGCTTGTAAGTGTTTATTTTGACTGCAATCTGAGGTGCAGTTCATTTCTGTTATCTATAGCTGGTAATTCTAATGAACTTCCCCTCTGCAGAAGGTATCTCTGAGTCATTCTTTGTTTTGGTGGTGAGAGCCTGTTTAATCATAGCACATGAATATTTTCTGAGGAACACAGTGGGCTCCATTATAAGTTTATAACCACCAAGAATTTCTAGTACTGGCTGTACTAGTGACCGAGCAATTAGGACCTTGATCAGCGAGGTGACCAAGAACCCAATGGCCACATTAACAAAGCTTCAGCATTTCTCTACAGAAATTGGAGGACTTGCCAGAAGAACAACCATCTGCAGTGCTCCAATCAGGCCTTTATGTTAAAGTGGCTGGACTGAAGCCACTGCTGAGTAAAAGGCATTTGACATCCTGCCTGAAAGAATCTGAGAGCATCAGGAAAAATATTCTCTGGTCTGATGAGACAAATATTTTACTATAAGGCCTGAATGCCAACTGCTTCATCCGGAAAAACATAACATCTGTGTGAAGAACTGAATATCGCGGTTCACGAATTGACACTTTGTCAAAGTAGTGCGTAGATTGACGGCAATTTGTTGTTTACGTAGCGATGGTATTGGTAGTCTGTGACACAACGCAGTGTGGAGAAATGGAATTGGTGAGAATACTTTCGAAGTCACTGTTCTTACATTATGTCATTGGAATAAGCACCTGTTTATGTGCGGGTGGATACATATTCACTGGCGCATCATTTTCGGCCGGAACCCTGTACACTTTCGTTGTGCGGCGTGTTTATTCTTTTCTCTCCGTTCTTCTCGCCTGTCTTTGGAGGAATACCCCCCCCCCCCTCCTCTTTGATGTGCTTTGATGTGTTGTGATTGAGCTGGGTGGTTGTAGTAGTGACTGCCTGCACTAGTGAGAGTGAGAGAGAGAATGAGAGAGCTGGAGAGAGGGAGGGGGTGTAGCAGCACTGAACAGCGTTCCGCAGTGAAAATGTGCTCCCAGTGAAGCGTAGAGAGACTGCAGCAGAGTGAACCAGGCTGTACAACACCTGCAGTTGCTCTGCGAGCGAGTGTGTGTGTTGCGCCGTGCGCGTATGAGTGGGTGTGCGTGATAGCCACTCAGGACACACTGATTCGCCCCCCCCCGCCCACCACCACCACCTCGCTCTCTCCCCTTGCTCTTGCTCAGCCCAATTCTCCTCACTCACTACAATCATCCAACCCTTTGCCTGCCCTGTCTTTCCAGCGCGTCGGCTGTGTCAGCGTGTGTGTGTCACTGTCTGCTCGTATGTGCGTGTGTGCCTACCATTAGCCTGCTTTGTATGCTCAAACATCCCATTCCAGTGCGCCTCTTCCTCTCTCCGACTCAGTATCTTTCTGTGTCGGTGCTGCTTGGCTTCTCTCATCGCGTTCGCGCTTAATCTCTTTTATTGCACACACGCGTTCTGCCCTCGCGCTCTTATGCTCTCCGGCTTTTTTGCATCGCTCTCTCTCTCTTTCTCGCGCGCACACACGCACTTCCCCCCCGTGACACGCTAATTCTCACAGTTTTATGGCGTCGCGCACGCACACAAACCAATGTGTTCATCCCCCAACCCACAAACGCATAAGCTAGCCCCCTCTAAACACTCTCGATTTTTCCCCCCTCTCTCTTTTCCTTTCTCCATCCTTTTCTCTCTCTCTCCCCATTCTGTTACCAGTCCCCCCCCCCATGCTTACTCCCTTCCTCTTGCTCACTCGTACCCCCTCCTCTTTCTCCGTGCTGGCTGAGTAACTGCTGCAGCATCCTCACAGCCTTCTGTGTGTGTGTGTGTCTGCGTGTGTATGTGTGAGCGGAGTGTGTGGGCACTTAGCACCGGGGACCCTGAGCTTGAAGGGATCCGTGTGTAGAGGAGATCTCTTCTGTGTGCGCCCGCAAGTGTGAGTGAGTGAGTGTGTGCGCGTGTGTGTGTGTGCGAGAGAGGACATCAGCATTCTCTCAGACGAGCGGCTGGTGCGCGCGCGGCATTGCGTGCGTGAGACGACGTCGTCTTGGTTCTGTGCTGACCGGACCCCTCTGTCTCACGGAACCGGCCGGGCTCGTCTGATTGTGAGCGCCGAGCGTCTAGACTTGGGAGACGCAGAGGAACAGGCGGAGGAGCAGACGCACACAGACAGACAAGCGGTCGTTGGCGCGCGGTGCTCGGCTCCCCGATAGGCTAGAAGTGTCTCCTCCGCGCAGGACACTGTGAAGCCCTCATCCGACCAACCGAATTCCAGACGGAGGGACGAGCGGAGAGAAAAAAACGACAGGACCGACGGCGTTCATTGGGGGGGGGGGGGGAATTGTTTCGGCCACACACTGTTTCTGCGCGGTCTAGGAGCAAGGTCCTCCGTCGTCCTCCTCCCTTCTCCCATTTTTTCGGCGGGACGCCGTTTGGCGAAGGAGCTGATCCTGGAGCGCGGCGAGAGACCCGGGGCCTGACAGCGCGCTAGGCAGCATGGCTCGTCTCAACTGGTGCCTGGCTGCTGTCATCAGCTGGGGCAAGTTCCTCCTTGCCTGCTTCTTCCCCCTGCGGGGGTCCAAGAAAGACATGGTAAGCCCGCACGGCGGGGGGGGGGTGAGATGGGGATCGCTAGGGGGCTGGAGAGGGGGAGCGTTCGGGGCTCTGAGAGGGGGAGCGCCGGGGGTCTCTGAGAGGGGGAGCGCTAGGTGTCTGAAGAGGAGGCGCACCGGGGGGATGGACGGCAGGACTTGAAGGGGGGAGAAGACGTAACAAGTGCAATGGATTCATGAAAGCTGTATTTCTCTGCCCTCCTTCCCTCTGTGTGTCTGGCTGGGGTTTCTTTTTGTTCGGCGTTGAGATTGAATCTGCCCGCCTGAGAGGAACCTTACTGGAAAAGAAGATAAGCAATTGGAACGGGGTTGGTGTATTTCGGCGTTTCGCGTCAGTATTCGTGCACCAGTGCAGTTGTGTGTATGTGCACTGGCTTTAGCACAGAGTTACATTCGTATCCGTTGACTGTCCAGCTGGTGCGCCAGCCATACAAATTAGCTTAGCACAATTTCCGACAGCACTGCCGCTAGTGTGTCGACTACAGGTTGAGGAACAGCGGTCTAGCAAGTGGATGTTTTTAAAGTCTGATTCAAGGTCAGTGTCACTCTTTGTCGCCAATGGCGGACATTAGGTTGCACGTACAGAGAAACTGATTCTAGGCCAGTGTTAAGGAAAAACTCGCACTTGGATCAGGGCAAATGGGATGCTTGCTGTGTTTGTTACCTTTCTACCATACCTGAGTTTCAAGTAATCTTGCCCAGCAGCTCAACGGAATGGAAAAATGTTGGCTTCTGCCTTCAAGGTCGGCGTTCACAAAACAAACAAAAATGCCAACACATCAGCTTGCTTCTTGGTCTGTCTTTTCATGGCACTTTCTCTTAGGTGGCTCGTTTTTCCAATCCTGGGGTTTGAATGGTGGCACCCTGCAGGTGAACGTCTGGCAGTAACGGGTGACTCCATTCCAGTTACCGACGCCAACTCTCTAGAGGCGCGGTGTGTCGCCAGTGTCTTTGTACCATTCAGCGGAGTCAGTGTTATTAGTTTGAATTGGACCGCAGTCTGTGGTAATACAATGTCTTTGAGTATTTGATACATTGCAACGCTCTGTTCCTCACCCCCTCCCTCTGTCTTTTTCTTTCTCTATGTTAAAGCGGATAATCAATCATGTGTTACAACTCCCGTACACCCCAAACACAGCCTTCCCTCACGCAGAAATGCGCAATTGTGATAACATTTGTGGATGTGTATGAGCATTGGTGCGCAAGTGCGTGCTAGTGTGAGCAAGGCGAGTGTGTGTACGTGCGGGTGTTTGTGCGTGTTTGTGCAAGTGTTTGCAAATGAGCGCGTTGTCTGTGTGTGCGTTTGGATCAGATTCACCATTTTCTTTCTGGAAAGTGTTCAGTAGGTAAACGGTTGCTTTCAATGGTGGCTGGTCATCTCTATGACTTAAAATATAGTTTGAACCAACAGTTTTAAGCATCTGCTAAAAGATTAGTCTTTTGTAATCTGTGTTCCAGTTTTTGTGTCCGTGACATTTTACAAATATTTACACTGGAAGGGAAAAGCCTTTGAGTACATTATTTTTATGTCGCAGCTTCTTTCTTCTTCTTTCCAACATTCCACGGTTAAGTTTTATCTTTTTGTCCACTTTAAGTTATTTCGACATACCAGTCAACATAATTCATTACAATACCGGCTTTTTTGAATTTAATTGAAAACATTATTTTCTTCAGCTGACTATTAGAAAGAATGACCAGATGATAAGAAGAGTATCTGAATGTGGATTTAGGGCTCATACTTCTCTTATTTCTTCTCCTTTCCTCCTCCTCTCTCCTCTCTTTTCCAGAAGGCTCAGCTTGGTTTCCACTGAGCCCTGAGCACTTCTATGCTACAACTTGTGTTATTCAGTAGGTCCTGATGGGATGGATGAAATGGTGGAAGAAGGGATAGAGGGTTGGATGTGTTGGATGGATGAAGAAATGGATAGATGGAAGAATGAATAGAATTATGGGTGGAATTATGGATGGATTAATGGAAAGATAGATTCATAAAATTGATTGATAGTTGGAAAGATGGATAGATGGGTTAATGGAAAGATGTATAGATGAGTGGATGGAGTTATGGATGGGTGGAGTGGATTACACTCAGTTAGTATTTTACGATTCATTTAGGATATTATTATTATGCATAGAAAAGGATTCTCATTAAAAATCCTGCTTTCCATAATCCAAAAACCTACCATAAATGTTTGCCCTAATGCGTAACCCCTATCACTAACCCCAAGTGTAACTGTTACCCGTAACCTGGGTCCATTGTTGAAAATAAATGTTTTCCTCATGGGGACCAGCACAATGACCCCATAAGGTAAAATATCCCCTTACAAGGAATGCAAGGGTCCATACCAAGATGGTACAACTTCTCTATCCTATCTACTCCAACCATTTCCCCGACCTTAACCTAACACTACCATTACTTCATTAACATTGCCCTAATGTTAAACCCTAAACCCAGCTGCTTAAACCTGAAATGCAAGGCACCTTTGTGTGTATAGCTGTCCACGGGGCCCCCTGGTGGCAAGCCACGCTCAGCAACTGTCCTCTAACCTATGTAGGCTTGATACGTAAGATGTACTTAAAATGCTTTACGTTAGTCTCTACACACCTCTTTTACATAGTTCATATAGCCCTCAACCTATATAGCCCCTAACCCCTGTAATTGTAGTATGTATAAAGCCCAACCTGCAGAGCCTAGCATACTACAGCCTAGTATAGACATCCCCATATGTTACATTGTTGTAATTTATGTAAAGGATAGGTGATATGTAAACTGTGTACTAACCCCAAGTTAGAGGTTTATAATCACTGTTGTTCAACAGAGATTAATTCCAAGATCTATCCTTTTCCATGTCCAGAGACACAACAGCGTCCTAATGGTCAACGTGCAGTGACCCCTCCCAAAATGTTGTCAATATCCAGTTAGTTGGACTAGACTGGAGTGACCTCTTTCTCCATATACTACAGGGACATACTAGCCTGGTGAACGCCAAGAACAGCTGTGACTGAACCTTGTAAGCTGGTGACGGCCTGACTAACACTTCGAAGCATTTCAAGTGAATCTAACATAGCCTAAAGTGATAACATCCAGTTGCTGTAGTAATATTTGTCACTAGCTGTTTCTCTTGTTCTTCTTGTCCCTTTGTTTGTCTTATGTTTCTTCCTTCTTACTGCAGGCAGTTTATCTCACCCCCCAATTCCAATCCACTCTCAGGACCCCACTGTCCTGGGGAGCTTCTAAATCCACTAGCAGGGTTTTGTTCCAGCTCCATTTGCCAGAATGCCAACCTAGTGTTTAGGTTTTACCCCTAATTGGTACAGAACAATTAACATTGGTGTAACAAATGGGTGTTGGCGGTTGGTGATGTGACGTTCTCATGATGTTACATTTACTTTTTTACATTTGCAATTATTCAGCTGAAGTTGCCGGGCGTTCGTTGCATTTGCCTTTAGGCGGCTAGGTGAGATGACAAAACATCACAGGACGTGGAAATGTAGGGCTTTGCCTCGCCTCAGAGGCCCTCTCAAAGGTTTTTGGTAGTCATGACAACACTGCTCCTACTAGCCTCGGATACTGGTTCCAGGAATGGAGGAGAAGGGATGTGAGTGTACGGGAACCAGGTCTGTCTTTGTGTTCTGTTGTCAGTTGATATGCGCGTCTCTTCCTTTTCAGACTCCTCCCATTAACTCCTCTCTTCTCCCTTTGACACTGCTCTCCTCTGCAATCCTCTCCTCTGCACTAATTTCCTTTACACAGCCCTAAACTCCTCCTTTACATTCCATTTCTCTCCTTAATACACCTCTCTTCTGCTCTTAACACTCCTCCCTTATACTACTCTACACATCCCCTTAACACTACTCTACACTCCTCCTTAACACTACTTTATACTATTACTTAACACTCCTCTAGACTCCTCTACACCCCTCTCCTTTACACACCTCTCTTCTCCTCTTTACAGTCCACCCCCTTACACTACTCTACACCATAACACTCATCTACACCCCTCTCCTTTACACACCTCTTTTCTCCTCTTTACAGTCCACTCCCTTACACTACTCTACACCATAACACTCATCTACACCCCTCTCCTTTACACACCTCTCTTCTCCTCTTTACAGTCCACTCCCTTACACTACTCTACACCATAACACTCATCTACACCCCTCTCCTTTACACACCTCTCTTCTCCTCTTTACAGTCCACTCCCTTACACTACTCTACTCCATAACACTCATCTACACCCCTCTCCTTTACACACCTCTCTTCTCCTCTTTACAGTCCACTCCCTTACACTACTCTACTCCATAACACTCATCTACACCCCTCTCCTTTACACTTCTTTTCTTTATACTCTTCTACAATCTTCTCTTTCTCTCTTTTACAGTCCTCTTCTCAACATGGCTCTCGTTTACACTTCTCTACTCTTCTCCCCTTCACACTCCAATCTTATTCTCTCCTTTACAATCCACCCATCTACTCTCCTCTACTCTCTTCTCCACTTATTTAACTAATGGCTTCCAGGGTTGTAAATCCCCCAAAGGCAAAAGCCACAGACAGCTAAAGGAGAAAAGGGTGATTGGGAACCTGTCTGATTAATAGGGGCTTTTTCTTCAAGGACCAGCTTGCCCCAAGAATACATATCAGCGCCTAACACATTCCTGATAATTTATCGCACGTTTTAGATCTAGGCTCTTACCATTCACAGACGTTTGAGTAATGTTAGTTTTCTGCTGTGTGTACGGGATGATATCTGGCCGAGGGATTTGCAGACTCGTCCCTCATGGCGGATGAATGTGTCCCGCTTGGCGTCGCGGCAGAATGAAAGATGTTTTGTTATTCCTGCATTAAAGCTTTAATGTGATAGATTCTCCAGCGAAGGGAGATGAGCTGGCAGAACCACCATTGGTTCCATCTTCACTATACTCCCAGGTTGCCCCATCAGAACCACCGTTGGTTCCAGCCTCACTATACTCCCAGATTGGGCCAGCAGAACCACTGCAGGTCTCGACCTTACTATACTCCCAGGTTGGGCCAGCAGAACCACTTAAGGTTCCATCTTAATTATACTCCCAGATTGGGCTAGCAGAACCACCATTGGATCCAGCTTCACTACACCCTCAGATTGGGCCAGCAGTGCCACTGTAGTTTCCAGCCTCACTATACTCCCAGATTGGGCCAGCAGAACCACCATTGGATCCAGCTTCACTACACCCTCAGATTGGGCCAGCAGTGCCACTGTAGTTTCCAGCCTCACTATACTCCCAGATTGGGCCAGCAGAACCACCATTGGATCCAGCTTCACTACACCCTCAGATTGGGCCAGCAGTGCCACTGTGGTTTCCTGCTTCACTATACTCCCAGATTGGGCCAGCAGAACCATTGTTGGTTCCAGCATAACTATACTCCCAGATTGGGCCAGCAGTGCCACTGTAGTTTCCAGCTTCACCATACTCCCAGATTGGGCCAGCAGCACCACTGCTAGCTCATGTTTCACTACACTTCCAAAACTGCACTCTTAGTGCATTTTTGTCCCTGGTTTTGATAAAAAAAAAGAACAATTAATAGGCTGCCTTTTTCGACACAATAAAATAAACCTTAGGGTCTGTCTAAAATTAGACCCATTTCTGCTAGTTTCTGACCAGGGCATGACGGGTCCATAAGAGCATTCAATGCTCAACATTCTTAGATTCTTGTTCCTCTGAGGGTACTTCTAAAAGAGAAGTTCCTCTTGACATTGGAAATTACTTTCTGTAGGTTTGTTTTGGTCTCCCTCTATCTCTCTCTCATTGTGTCAGCTCTCTCTCCGTCTCCCCCTGTCCCTCTCTCATTTTGTCAGCTCTCTCTCCGTCTCCCCCTGTCTTTCTCTCATTTTGTCAGCTCTCTCTCCGTCTCCCCCTGTCTCTCTCTCATTTTGTCAGCTCTCTCTCCGTCTCCCCCTGTCTCTCTCTCATTTTGTCAGCTCTCTCTCCGTCTCCCCCTGTCTTTCTCTCATTTTGTCAGCTTTCCCTTGTGCACACGCACCTCCATGTGGGCTTACACGTCTGTGTATGTGTGTTTGTGTACACGTATGTATGTCTCTTTGGCTTTAGACTGACTTCAACAGAGCTGGGTCAAAACCTCAGAGTTTGTGTGTGTGTGTAGCACTACCAGTGACAGTGTCTGAAGTCATCAGAGGTAAGAGCCAAAAGATCATGGAGAGAACGAAAGAGTGGGAGTTAGGAGAAATGCCAAGTGTGACGTTTGTAATGTGACAGTTTACATGTGGAAGTGTACATGTGACAGTTTACATGTAGAAGTTTACATGTGGAAGTGTACATGTGACAGCATAGATGTGACAGTTCACATGTAGAAGTTTACATGTGGAAGTGTACATGTGACAGCATAGATGTGACAGTTTACATGTAGAAGTTTACATGTGGAAGTGTACATGTGACAGCATAGATGTGACAGTTTACATGTAGAAGTTTACATGTGGTAGTGTAGATGTGGCAGCATAGATATGACAGGTTTTTCTTGTAGAGATTTACCTGCGACAGCATAGATGGGACAGTTTACTTGTTGAAGTTTGCATGTGACAGTATACATGTGACCGTTTTCTTGTAGAAGTTTACATGTGGAGATTTAAGGTAACATTTAAATCTTTGGACAGACACTCATTTTGACATCTCCAATAAAAATGCTTTTGATTATCTTGTTGTAACACAAAATGTGGAATGCTCCAAAGGGAGAATACTTTCGAGACCCTCTCTAACAAGGTTGTTCTTTCTGCATTGAAACTTGTTCATTGGGATTAAAAAAGAAATGTGAGCTACTAGCTGGTTTGCTTCTCTTTTCATTATGCTGTGGCTAACCCGGCTATACTGGATCTAAGTCTTGTCTTCCGTAACCAGTTGTGATAAACACTCCTGCATTTGATGCCACAATTCACAGTATTTTATTCACCCAAATTTGAAGAATTTGAGAAATTACTGGGATGATGTTGTCACTCCCCATAGGTCAACTGAATGGTTGTTGTTCCAGGCTAATGTGCGCTGTGTGCAATAGCCTGGGGGATGAGGCAAATTTGGCAGTCTATTAAATGTTTCAGTGTATCTTTAAATGTTACAGGGTATTAAAAGTGTATTTAAATGTGACAGTGTAATTAAGTATGATGGTGTATTTAGTGGGAACGATTGACAGTGTATTTTAATGTGGCAGTGCATAAAATGCTTCGTGGCTTTTCTTCGAGTCACCTTGACACAGATCTGGTCCCCTGTTGTTCACCTGAGACAATTTGACTCTGACCTGGTCCTGCCTCGTTAGAATGGCATCTGCATACAACATATTATTATGTGCACAGAGGGGGGAACTGATACTAGATTACGGTTTCTCTGTTTTCCTTCTTTTCCAATTGTGGGAAAAAGAGATTGGCGGTCAACCCTAATTCTTCCAGTATTGATCAATGCACAATCCAATGCTGTGATCAACCCAAAACTGAGTATGACTTGAAAAAGAGTGAGGGAGTAAGAAAAAGAGAGAGTGAAAGAGAGGGAGAGAATACAGTTGTAAAGGGGATGTAAAGAGAATGTACTGAAGTAATTTTCCTGGCCATAAACATAGTTCAGGGAACAGATTCACTGAGACGACAGTAACGGATTAAACTGTTCATTAATTCACTTAAATGGCTGAGATCATGGTTTGGGATAGGTGGTAGAATCTGATCCTAGACCTGTGTTGGGGGTCAATTATATCCCGAACTATAACCTAACTATAACGGGACACTTCCTAAAAAAGTGTTTGCTTGTCGTCAAGTAGTGTTAGTTTTGGTCGGGGGTAAAAATATAAAGCTTTATAGATAGAAGTAGTGTTAGGACTGACTGCTCTGCTGTAGTAATGGTATGCTTTTACACATCTAGAATAATCTAAATTCTGAAAAAAAACGTAATTGGCTTGACTTCTTAAACCCAGGTGTAGTAATTTGCAAGGTAGAACAGAGTAACAAATGTAAATTACAGGACAAATAAAAGCACCGGGTAATTGGACTTATTTTTGGAGCTTGTAACCCTACGGTAATGTGTTTCATATCTGTGACCACCTTTATGTAAAATGGATGCCAGCATGTCTGACTGAATGCATCATCTAAATAGGCCAATGACTAATAGGGTTTCATCGTATGACATTTCCACCCATTGACATGCTAAATGGATTGTGATATGATAATGCGGTTGTATGTGGTTCCAACTTTGACAGGACATTTGGAATTGTGCACTCAGAAAATCTTTTTTTACACTTATATAGTTGGACACAACAATAACATGTCTTGCCTATGTACTCTATATTACATCTATATATTTCTTACGTTTTATATAATACATTATCGCAGTTAGCAAATTTTCCCTCATACGTTCTTTCAGTCCTTATTGTGATGGCGATGACTTCCTCTGTCAGAGTGATGTAAGGCAACAGGAATCAATAATAACACTAAGAAAATGTTTGTCCTGAATGAATTGGTCCCTGTATTAGGCAGCTGCATCAATATAACACGTTTTTATTATTGATATAGTGTTGATTAAGTAGTCCTGTTTAAAACCCTTTGCATGTGTGTGTTAGTAAGTGTGTGTGTTAGTGTGTGTGTGGGTTTCTGTGTGTGTTGGGGGGGTTAGTGTGTGGGTTTGTGTGTGTATGTTAGTGTGTGTGGGTGGCTTAGTGTGTGTGTGTTTTAGTGTGTGTGTGTGGGGGGCTTAGTGTGTGTGTGGGTGGGTTAGTGTGTGTGTGTGCTGTAGTTTCCACGCGTCCTTTGGAATACATGTGCCTCATCATACTTTGCAACTCACTGTCGGTTTTGGGATATCGCCAACACCTCAACAGTCAGGATCCCCTCCAAAACGTTTAGTTACCCCAGACTGGTAAACACCTGACCCGAGGTCAGTATCTCTGCCCGCTTCGGAGTGGGCAGGTGAGGACTGGCCTTGGGAGGACTGACCGTAGGTCAGATTGAAAGTAGCAACGGCAAAGGTAAGGAGGAAAGGAAGCTTGGAAGGAGAGGGTTTGGGTGAAAAGCACCATTGTAGCCTACATAGATTCCTCCAGCACTGGGGCTGGTTCTGTCTGTGGGATTCAAACAGAGGACGGGGTGCTGGTGTTGCTGAACCAGACGGCTGTACTTTTCCATCAGCGTAACGGAGGAGGGAGTTAACAGATCAGGCACTCTCCGTTTATACAAGGGCCCTTAGAATAGGAGGTAGCGGGAGGTAACGAGAGGTCAAATGGTGAGAGGGGGAAACAACCGAGGAGAGACGAGAGGGAAAAGGAAGAGTAGAGGGGGATAAGGGAGACAAATAGAGCTGGAAGAGATTGAGAGGAGAGGGGAGAGACTGAGAGGAGAAATGGGGAGAGGCAGCCAATGAAAAATTCAAGTGACATCAGCACAGACATGAGTGAGCAAGCTTACGGAAAGGGAGGACGAGGAAGTGAGGGAGAGGGGGAGAGGGGTGAATCAAGGCACGTGAGGATGATTTGTTTGCCGTACGATCGGGTGCTTTATTTTCCGCATTTAATAAGTTTAAATAATATTTGTGTCGATTTATTCGATTTTTCTCACATTGCTTCATCGCAGTGGGTTCGGGTCTCTAGGGAGAGTGGGGGGGGAAACTAGCTGGGCACCTCGGGACCCACTTCTACGCGGCAGGCCTTCATGCTGGCATGGTAACAAGTAAGGGGGGGGGGGGTTCCTCCAGACCACTGTAGTCGGAGTGGGCAGAGATCGAGGCTGTCCGGCAAAGTGAACGAATGCAAATCAATTTTTTTGGGGTTAACGGAACAAAGTGTTACCAACATAGCTCCTTGAATCTAGTCCCAATTGGATGTCTCTTACCCAATTCGAAACGATTTCTTGTCCAGTGCATTTTTTGAAAAGGAGCACCGATACTACTAATGAAACATTTAAATGTAAAGCCTTTGGTGTAGCGGGTTGGGGGGGGCTAAGAGGGAACATGTGAGGAGGGGGGACTTTGCTTCTTTTTTTAAGCGGGAAGAGAAATTAAAGGCAGGCAAACACCTCCCCCATCCTTCACTCCCTTCTAGGAGTGGAGTTGACTCCCCCCCCCATATTACTCCTCGGAGCTTAGTGTCTATCTGAGGGAACGGGGGGGCAGGTTTGAGGGAGAGGGAGCGAAAGGCTGCGAGACAGGAACGAGGAGAGTGCAGATTAGAGACGCTAAGAGGGAAAGCGGGAGGGAGCAGGAGAGAGAGCAACGGGAGGAGGGCGTGGGAGGCGACGACAGTGAGAGCAGCAGTTCCCTGCCAGCCTGCTACCTGGCATGGAACGGTGCCACGCGATCCGACGCCGAGACGTCAGGAATCCTACCGCACTCCGGGAATTCCACGTTGAGTCCAGCGGAGGTGGGATTCTGACCCGGGATGCCCTCGTTCTCCATGTCTCGCCCCGCGGTGCTGTCCGGAAGAGCCCGGGAATGGGTCTGCCTGTTCTGCATGTTCTGGGTAAGGAGGGATGCCACGGTGAGAGGTGGGGCTTGATCAGTTAAGGGGTGAGAGGCGCTGGGTCAATTTCTCCTATCGATGTCCGATCAGAAAATCCGCCTCGGAAAATCGCTTCACTTTTACCGTTGTTGGTCATTCCGATACTTTTTTCTCATTTCGGACCACTGCTCAGTTCTGGCGCCGCTCGCCCCCGCCTGCGTGGGGGACCGCAACTCCGGCTGTCTGGCTCTGTCTTTTGGCCTGTGGTGGTTTTCCCTGCCTCTGAACCCTATGCGTCCGCGCGCGATCCTGGAGAGGGCCGCAGCTATTTCTGGGTTCTCCTGTATAATTTAATCCGTTGCTGTGCCTTCTGGTTTCTGCGTGCGTGCGGGCGCGTGAGAAACGGAAACCAGGACTAGATCGACTCCCCCGTGACCGCACGTCCGGTCCCAGCTCCGTAATAACACCCTGACCAGAAGATGCGTCGTTCTGCGGCTTCACCGCGTTCCTGTGTATGGTGGGCAACCGCTGACCTACATAGAGGCGTCGCTTTAAAGCCACAACAACATGCGGAAAGGATTAGGACGACGTCCTCGACTGTACCTGTGTCACCTGCATTGTGGGTTCTGTTCCCTTTCGCGAGGGACACACGCTGACGTGTGGCGTGGCGTCCGGGCGTAAAATTACTTCCTGTAGCAGCCACTGCCCCGGTTCGGTTTTAGTGTGTGTGTGTGTGTGAGGGAAAGACATGATACAGCAGGGCGTCACGGGAGCTGAGAGGTGTGTTTGTGTGTGTGTGAAGTTTATACATAAAATGAGCGGTCGAAACACTGGCCGAGATGTGAGGAAAACATTGTTATTACCCAGAATTCACAGGAGTTTGGAGAGAGCAGTGTGGTAACCTACAGCTGAAGGCGCCGGTTCTAAGAATGTTCAAATTCCCCCTATTAATAACGCAGGGTCTTGTCCGGCCGAAGAGGGGGTACGTTGGATTGGACAGTTAGCGGGACCTGTCGCTAATAGCCTCGTTTCCCACGTGATCCTTGGGACACGCTGTTACGCCTCGAGCGCTGTGGTGCCCCACGCCGACACGTAGTATCGCTTGGGATTGGTGTCATAGCGATAAACAGGTTCGAAAGCACGGTTACGTCCACATTTCCCGCAATGTCTTTCGGCCAGGCACACGCTGAAGGTGATAATTGCGTTGCGGGATGATGTGTTGTAAGCCGCATTGATTCCTAATGTCTCGAAGGTGTTTAACATTACGTCCTTATTGACGGAACGATGTCCTTTGGCATTCTGATATTCAAACACCGTTTTTTGTTTGACGGGGACTGTTTGCTCGTGTGTCTGCCTGTGTGTATTTTGTGTGTGTGCCCGTCTGTGTGTGTTTCTCCCCACCTTATCTGTGTGCGTGTGTGTGTCTCACACATCCAGGAGTAGCGGGACCGATGATTAAGCAGTGAGGACTGACAAGATCTTCGCTGTAATAAAGCAGGTCCAGGCACAGAACAGGGGTCACAGGTCAATGAGCTAGTGTTTTCTGAGCCTCTCTGCAGGGAAAATGACCAGGGTTAGGATCACTCCTATCTAGTCAATGCACACTGTGTTGTATTAGTGAGGCTATTCTACTGTTAACAGTGATTGTAAGCGAGATGTAAGGAGAGATGGAAAATATGACATTTAGTTCTTCACTTTCCTCGGGCTTGTCTATTGTAGACTGGGCGGTTTGAATCCTAATTGCTGATTGGGTGAAGGCTGTTGTATGAGACCTCGTAACACGGGTGTGATGTCATCACTTTTTTATACATTCTACTGGTAAATAGGTTGTAGTGGTTGTAAACCATCTCAGTGGTTTGTGGTGGATTGCCTCGTCTTTGGCAATGTATTGGATAGACATGACGCAAAGTTTTACCTCCACATGGAGACAGGGAAGTAAGCATGTCTGCCTGGAAAAACACAGACAGGGACCATTGCAGCCGTGTGTGTGTGTACGTGTGTAGGCGTGTGCACGTGCGTGCATTACTTCGCGTTGGCGCGCTTGGACTGAGGCGGTCCTCGGAGAGCGAGTCTGTCACTCTCACTTAAATAAAACAGGCTGTGTAGCTGCGCCCAGGTGATTGATGCTGTGCAAGAGTGGAGGCCTCTGCCAGCCTCCTCAGGCCCCGGTGGACAGAGACCCGGCATTCATCACGCCTCACTGGGCACAGAGCTGCTCTCAGGCCCCCTCCGCCTCCCTGGAGCTCCGATCTATATCCATTTAATGTGGCTTTTGTTTTGTTTTTTCATCGTCTTCCACTTCCCCAAGCTTTCGCGTCCCCTTCTGGGCGCGGGGTTCATTGGTCGCGGTCTTGGTCCAATCGTCATGGTCGACCATCAGGTAAATATTCGTCCTGGGTTTTGTTGGAGGTGGAAGGGAGAGGTTGGCTAGTAAGACCAACAGGCATGTCAATCACCGAGCAGGGCCTGGAAGCAATCAGTCTTTAAAAGGCACGGCTCCGCCCCGTCTAATGGCCTGCTACACACAACGGATGGGGGTTGGGAATGGACCCAAGGTTAGGTGTGTGGAGCTGTTCTGGTGTTTCACCACGCCCGCCAGTACAGTAAAAAGAGATCTTTTGAATCTAATTCATTTTATTACGCTCTCTTTACATCACAACTAGTCAGAAAGATTACAGACAACCAGCCTTAAACCCCAAACAGCAAACAACGGGAGGTAATGCACAATTGCTGGGACAAACTCCATAGAAGGTTCTGAGTTACGAAGGAGACCCAGACTCTGCCCGGTGGCTTGTTCTGGCTGTGCTTGGAAAGAATTCTCAAAGTAGATGATCTTTTGGACCACATGAATGTTTTTGCCTGATCTTGGTTCTTTGTTGATGCCAGGTAAACATCATTGACACGGCATCATAGATGTGTTAGTAGCAAGCTAATGATCGTAAGACCTGTAGACTTAGATACCCTCAATCCATCAAGCTGTCTCTGTGTGTGTGTTGTGTCTGTGGGAGAGCGCACCATTGATCGTGTGTGTGTGTGTGCGTGTATGTTTCTGCGTCTCTCTGTCATTGATCGTGTGTGTGTGTGCGTGTGTGTGTGTCTGCACCATTGATCACATTTCCCTTCCCAATGCTCCACTTGTGTTAATTGTCTGTCTGCTGACAGTGGCTGATGCTAGCTCATGATACCGGCTCGTCTGGCAGCGTGCCGTCTCTGCGTTGCCAGTCCTCTGTCCTGGATGTGTAGGCCGGAATGTACAGTGGACAAACACACACACACACGCACGCTGTAAATACCGGAATGTGTTTGTGCACGCACACAGGCATACCCACAGGCATACACGCGCGCTTTCTTACTTTTTCCACTGGCAATCAACCGGCTGAAAAGAACATGCGTTGATCAATCCGGCAAACGCACACACAAGTAGGCTCGGGTGAAGCTACACAAAGGCGCACGCACGCACACACACAAGCCACTTCGGCTCACAAAGGGGTACATTGTTACTGACGGAATTCCAATTTGCCGGAAATTGAAAGCAGGTGTCGTGCGGCGATGCTTTGCATGTCCACGGCACTCCGAAGTAAGCCTCGGTTTGAAACCCTGTCCGGGACCCAGAATAGGGCCTCTCGGTGTAGGATCATGGACTGGTTTTAGGCAGAGGTACGCTTGCTTGCACCGTCACACGAAGCTGCTGGACCAAAACCAGACTTCCCCCATTCGCCCACCGCTCAGTGAAATTCCCCCGCCAACGTCCCTGAATGCAGTTTGGGAATCTGGGTTAGGCAATCGCAAAGTGTGACAGCTTTGATTGTTAGTAGTCCTCTGGTTAATGTGCCACGCCCTCAGAGGATCGGGCCAATGCGGATCCCGTCTTGAACGGTATTTACTTTCTTATCGTTTCCCCTGAGTGGCTTAATCGCCTCGGGCTGTGTTGCACAGTAGCATTCCACATAGTCGGACGAGCCGTGAGTGTGACCTAGGCCAGGTCCTCATTGGACGAATGTCGCGTCAGCATGTTTAACCGTCTCTCTTTAATAGCGCACACTTGCTACATAGAGAGTGGGGTTGACATTACTTAGGGAGTAGGGTGCCCACTACATAGAGTGAAGAGTGCACACTACATGGTGAGTAGAGTGCACACTACATAGTGAGTAGAGTGCACACTACATAGAGAGTAGAGTGCACACTACATAGAGAGTAGAGTGCACACTACATAGAGAGTAGAGTGCGCACTACATTGAGAGTAGGGTGGGCACTACATAGAGAGTAGGGTGGACACTAAACAAAGAGTAGGGTGGACACTAAACAAAGAGTAGGGTGAACACTAAACAAAGAGTAGGGTGAACACTAAACAAAGAGTAGGGTGAACACTACATAGAGAATAGGGTGCTATTTCAGGGTATTGACGCTGATCATGACCTCGATGTCCAGGTCCCCAACCCGTAAAGCCTTTTTAATCAGTACATGCAGGTGGTCACAGATATGTTGGACCGATAACAGACGCCTATTCAGTCCCCTCTCACCGCGTTCCAGGAGAATAAGCCTTGCTTCCGTTGGGACTGGGATGAGGGGAGTGCGACCTGAGGTGCAGTCCTAGGGCTAAATAACACAGTGGTCACGCCCGGCGTGGAAGAAGGAGAAAAAGGAGAAAGGACGAAGAGGTTGGATTCCAACTCCCTTCAGAAGAAACAGGCCGTCTTTCTTCCCCACCAAACCTACGATGACTTTTGACCCCTTTCTACTGTCCCCAAACGCTTAAACTCCCATGCCCCCCCGACCACCATCCCCAAATCTCACTTCCACATCCCGAACTCAGGCTTCACCGCGACCCGATGACCTAAAGTGTGTGTGTGTTTATTGTGGTGTTTATTGGTGTTGCTGCTGGAATTCCAGCAGCATGTGGCTATAAATGGGGTCTGTCTTCAGTTGTAATGGATGCTTTTATGTTATGGGTGATCAGTGACTTATTCTATAAACAAGGAATGATGGTGGTCTTTCAATGTCCCAATATTTTAAAAACACTTTTAGGATTTGACCCAGTGTGTGTCGGCCCCAAGCCGGTTCCACCTATCAGGATGGAGGGGGACAGAACGGTGCCTACACATAGGCCTCCCTCTCTTCCATTCCGGCTCTTAAGTGGGGTCGTGGTCGCAGCGGTGCGGTGATGCTTTTCATTAGCTAAGTGCGACTGGGGAAAGATGGAGTGAGCGGGGGGCTGTGATTTACTGGACCGACTGTCTAGCTGAACACACACACACACACTTTCACTTCCAATCCGTCTCTGTCGGTTTAAGACATCAGCTCCTTTGATGTGACCCGTGATATCCATCCACGCGGGGGGGGGGGGGGGCTGAGACAGACAGGCGGACTAGAAAATCAATGCCGCCACTGACCCACCAGGGACAGGAAGTACATTACACTAAATAAACGTTGTTTGCATTATGAATGATGGCCTTCCTTCATCCGTCACTCGAAAAGCTTCAACCACCTTTTCCATAGCGCCGGGGTAGATCCGCGGCAGAACTATCTAGAACTAGTTCTTTATATCACCGTTCTCCACTTTTTTTTATTTTCTGCTGTGGGGGGGGGGGGCTATAGTCAGGCTATAGCTCACAGTGACGCTCTCTCTTTCTGTTTCTCATCCCTTTCTTTGACTCATCCCTTTTCACACTATCCCTCTCTCCGAAAAAGGACCCTAGAATCCTCTCTGGCAGCCACCCAAGCCCACAATTGGTCCCTCGTCGTAGCGATGCGAGACGTGTGTCCATAGATCACGCGTGTGCGTTATGTGATCGCCACGTGCGCGTTGGTGTCCGCGCACGCACTGTAACGGGCCCGTCAATCACCGTGTGGCTTGATGGGACATGTTGACCCGTAGTTTCCATGCCAGACGGGTAACCATGGCACCTGACAGTGACACAGCTGGCCCCATGTGATTGGTGGACCTCTGAAAGGTCCTCTTTAAACTCACATTGAGGTGTTCCACGGCTATTTTGGAAGGGTTTGATGCAGTTAAAGACTTTATGGCCTGCAAGACCCAGATGTGCCTTTTGCCTGTTTCAATCGAGAACAAGTTGGAACTTTCCTTCGGTTCGTAAAGAGCTACAATTAAGGGTGTCTCTAAAGTAAATTCTTTTGACCTTTTGTTATTGGTATATACGGCTTGTTTTGCTTGCAATTCACATTTAGGGAGGCAGAGAGCATTAGGCCAGTAAAGGTGGCCGGAAAGGTTGCCGGTTCTAATCACCACTTTGATATGGTAAAAAACAGTTTGTTTTGCCCATGAACAAGCCACTCAAACCTAGTAGGTTCTGTATGTCACTCTGGAGAATGGTGTCTGCTAAATACAAGCTGAATTTGAATAATTTTCCAACGTAGAGAAAATGTGTAATTGATAATTACTCATGAACAGGTATTTGGTTGGCATGCACTCTATAACTAACCGATTAGATTTAACTGGAAAGATTGTTGTGGGTTGGGACCCGTAGTTTGTGAAACACAAGATTTGAACAAAGTGGAGCGTTTGCATCCCTTCCACACAATCGCAAGGGCAGAAGAGAGACAGCTTTCGAGGAACCAAATGCAGCAAAGGTGAAACAGATTTTCCTAATTTCCAAAGTTCTTTCGCTTTGTTCAAACATCCTCTTCAGAAGCCAATACTTATCGGTCACGTAACCAAGCAAAACATGTTTTTACCCAGTCAGACAGATGTGGAACAGCCAAATAAGCAAAGTCTGTAGCACGCGTCTGTAACATAATTCCCAAAGCATTGTCCTCACATTCTCTTTTAGAAACCAAATCCCACTGAAGTTAACAAGCAGAACTTGTTTTCAACCAGACGGACACAGACAGATAGACATGGAACAGACACATAAATGTGGTCCTCTTCAGTGGTTTTTAATAATAGTTTAGTGGGTTCATGCATTTGTTTGAGTTCACGCGTTTAAGGGGCACAATAGTGTGAGGTCACTGCCAGGGGATTGTTTACCGGATTGATCAACGCATGTTTCTTTCAGCCAGTTGTTACGGATGGCCACGGGGACGGATATTAAGGTTAACTTCGTTGCGCAAGGGCTGAACGATTTTTTTCCATTTGACCGCCAACCCTGCTGTGTTTATTGAAAACCTCCACCCACTGCTAGAGGAAGCTGGTTGAGACTGAAGCGGGGTCTGTTCAGACAAGTGCTGGTGGTCCAATAGCAGTTGGGGTGTGTGTGTGTGACAGCATTCCAATAACACAAGACTCTTCTGTTTGTCCAAGTCAGGGTGCTTGACTTGGGCCAGAACTGACTGGAGTACAGTATAGTCAAAGTGGTGCAGAGGGCTGTACGGTACCTTTATAGTAGCCTAGCCTATAAACCTGTCTGGGGTTTTATGATATTGTAAAGCCACTTTGGGTCTCAGAAAACCCCTAAATCAGTATAATGTATCATTATTATACAGTTTCTAAAACATGCAAGCAAAATCTGCAATTCATAACAATACAGAGTGATGGGATGTGAGGATTGGTTTAGGTGGTGACAGTCTAGTATTAAAGAAAGTGACAGCGCTTACTGTATCAAGTCAAGCGCTCTTTGTGTGGCTGTGTGTGTGTCTGTGTGTGTGTTTATGTGGTTGTATGCATACTACTTTCCTACCTTCCCAGGACCAAAATTCACCAGAATGTCCCAACATTAGATTAAGTTCTGTCTTTTGTCTGGCTTATTAGTTGGGTTTGAGGTTAGGTTTAGTTGTCATGAAAATGTGGTGTGTGTATTTCTATGTGGCACAGACGCATGCCTGTATTTTGTTGGGACTTGTGAATCCCCATGGCCTTGTAGTTAGAACATCTGATCAGTAATTAAAAGATAGATCGAATCCTCGAGGTGGCAAAGGAATGAGATTTGTTTCAATCCTTCGAGCCTTTGTTCAACATATAACTTGATGAATTTCTTCTGTGGTGATCAAAGTTAGCCATTACCTTCTGCGTCAGTTCTTCATCAGTGCAATCCATGGATAGCTTTTAGCCTTGTAGCAGCTACTGTAGTTAGCCGATAGCTTCCTCTTTCCTAAGCTCTTTGAATATAGTGGATGGCATTTAGCCTGTAGCTAGCTTCCTGCTTCGCACTTTGTGGCTATATGCTGACTGTGGTTAGGTTTTGGCTCGGAGGCGGTCAGTAGGATGTTAGCTCAGTCTACAGTCAAGGTCAGTTGTCGTCCCCCTCTGGAGCTTAGCAGGCATGTCACTGGGTGACAAAAGCCATTAAGATTTAGGTAGATAGGGGAGCAAAATGCTGACAAACACACTTTTATAAAAGCTCAGAGGCAAATTGGCTGAGGCACTTCAGAAAGTGACAGAAAGAGAGAGAGGGACAAAGCGAGAGAGAGGGACGGAGCGAGAGAGAGGGACAAAGCGAGAGAGAGGGACAAAGAGAGAGAGAGGGACGGAGCGAGAGAGAGGGATAAAGCAAGAGAGAGGGACGGAGCGAGAGAGAGGGACAAAGCGAGAGAGAGGGACGGAGAGAGAGAGAGAGGGACAAAGCGAGAGAGAGGGACGGAGCGAGAGAGAGGGACAAAGCGACAAAGAGGGACGGAGCGAGAGAGAGGGACGGAGCGATAGAGGGACTTGAGCGAGAGACGGGGGTGGAGGGACAATGCAGTTGGATCGCTAACCAAGGCGACACAAGCTCACAGACATCGAGGCCGTCAGGGCTTTCATCAGAACCAGATCCAAGTTGGTTCTGGACTGCAAAAACAAAGTGTTGCTGCATGTTTTCGTAACCTTTTGGCTGAGCTGTTCAACAGTTAGTCATAGGGAGAAATGCAGTGCTTTTCAGTTCAGTTGTTTGGAGGCTAAACAGAATTTTGTTTTAGCATTTTAGATGTTATTTCTCCTCAGGCTCCACCGAGGCAAGTCTGCCTGCGCATCTATTTACAATACAGACACGCACGCACACACACACACACACGCACACACATGTACGCATGGTGGGTTTCTAGCGATTCTGGGGCCCGTGGCTGTTTCTCTCCTCCTCATCATTAATTAGTAATTTAATAAGAGAACTTCAAAGAGGAAACATCCACGGCAGGAGAATGGGCTGGGCTGCTACTACTCATGCTGTACTCTCTGTCACATTTCCACACTGCTTCATCCTCTGTGTGTGTGTGTGTGTGTGTGTGTGTGATTGGTGTTTCTATCTGGTGGGGCATGTTTGCGTGTGTGTGTGTGTTGATTGCCTCCTTACCCAATCCTCCCTAACCCGTCTCTCTCCTTAACCCCCCCCCCCCCCCCCCCCCCCCCCCCCCCCCCCCCCCCCCCCCCCCCCCCCCCCCCTCAGCCCGACGAGTTGGAGAGTGTCCACACACACACTTTCAAGCTGAAGCCCTTCAAGAAAGTCAAGAGCTGTGATGTGTGCCAGCAAGCCATCACCAAAGAGGGGCTCATCTGTAAAGGTGAGTGGATGGCTGGGAGATGGAGCTTTGGCTGAATTGGTTTTCACAGGGATTCAATGTAAGTAACCAACAACTCCTCTTTCTCTGCTCTATTTCTCTGCCTTTTTGTCTCTCTCTCTGACAAAAATTCTTGCATCCCCGTAACTCTACCCTTTTCCTTTTAAAAAAAGGTGGAGTTTTTTTTGGTCCCTCTCTCCATCTCATCCCCCCCTCTCTCACACACCCTGTGTGTATCTGTATAGAACGCGGTAGGCCTGTCTGTCGGGGGGGGGGGTCTGGGCTCTGGCAGAGGCTTTGCTGGTAAAATTAGCCTTGCCACGGCTGCTGCATTAGCCCAGATAGGAGAGAGGCAGATGGAGAGAGGGAACGACTGAGGGAGGGGGGAGGGGTAGATGGGACAAGAGGAGAGACATTCATCTAGGACAACTGGGACAGCAGGTTTGCCAAGTTCGGTCCACAACATACCTATGATCCGTTTCCTCCAGCTCCGCTCCCAATCTCAATGACCACGTCTTTATGGATGATGAGGATAAAATACTGTATGTCATTGTCCTTCTTGGTCATTCCCCACCCCCATTGGAAGACGGGTCTGTCCTGTCAGAGCTCTTCTTGATCTGCTGTTGGAACCAGTATACCCTCGTGGCTTGGATAGCAGAATCTCGGGCAGGTTTCAGAAAACATCTGAAACCCAACCTCTTCAAAGGGTACTGAGTTAGCTACAGCCATCCCTTCTGTTGCCTTGGCGGAATAATTAATTTATTTTGTTTGTTATTTGCTTTGTCATCTTGGCACTACGGACCTTTGTCAATAACTAATTAATTGAGTAGTGTCTTCAACTGAGTTGTGTAATCCACCAAGCTTCTTATAAGGAGGCACAAACTGTACAACCCTCTGTTAACTATAAAGTAATCTGGGTTTTTCTGAACTGTCAGAATGACCCTGCATGGTTTGTTTACAAACAAAAGGCTCATCACATGATCCTAATTCTACTGCCTCATCCTGTTCTCGACCTTGGTCGCCAGGAAGTGTTGCTATGCCTATTCACAATGGGAGCCAACGTACACTGATGGAGGGACAAATGTGGACGTTTTCTGCAAAGTAAGACTAGATAAAATGATGTCCTCTGATTTGCAGCATTTCCAAGTGGCTTCTAAAATGTTATTAGCGCCATCTGTTGTCCGTGAGTGGTCATACTTCATGTTTTAAATCACTCCTTTAATTAGCCTAGATGGCTTCTTTGGACTGTGTGCAATGCAGTTCTTAGGATTTCGTTTTACACTTGTCAGCAGTAGATGGCCCCATTCAGGATTGATGATGAGTGACTACACACACACACACACACATTTATTTTCCTTAACCCCAAGCCCAAAGAAGCAATTTATTAAAGTGAAGAGCAGCAAAATGTCCTCAAGAGTCCTTATTCACCGTGCGCAGACGTACAGTGCATCCGGAAAGTATTCACAGCCCTTCACTTTTTCCACATTTTGTTATGTTTCAGCCGTATGCCAAAATTGAGTTAAATTTTTGTTTTCATAAAGATCTGACCCACAATACCCCATAATCATACTTTGAAAAACATTTTTGTTTATATTTTTTCAAATCTATCAAGTATTCACTAGGAGCCCACTTATGGTAAATTTAGTTGTTTGGATGTTTGGAAAGGCACACATCTGTCTATATAAGGTCAGACAGTATACAGTGCATGTCAAGCACAAACCAAGCCATGAAGTTCAAGGAATGGTCTGGAAAAGGGTACAGAAATTATTTTGCAGCATTGAAGGTCGCAATGTGCACAGTGGCACATCATCCATAAATGGGTGCAGATGCAAGCCACTCCTCAGTAAAGGCACATGACAGCCCGCGTGGAGTTTGCCAAAAGGCACCTGAAGGACTCTTAGACCATGAGAAACAAAGTTCTGGTCTGAAGAAACAAATATTGAACTCTTTGGCCTGAATGCCAAGTGTCATGTCTGGAGGAAACCAGGACTCGCTCATCACCTGGCCAATACCATCCCTACAGTAAAGCATGGTGGTGGCAGCATCATTCTGTGGGACGTTTTTCAGCGTCAGGAACTGGGAGATTAGTCCGGATTAAGGGAATGAATGCAGCAATGTACAGAGACATCCTTGATGTCTTTGCACTTTGGACAACAGGACAACAACCCCAAGCACACAGCCCAGATAACAAAGGAGTGGCTTTGAGACAACTCTGTGAATGTCCTTGAGTGGCCCAGCCAGAGCCCAGACTTGAACCTGATTAAACATCTCTGAAGAGATCTAAAAATGGTTGTGCACCAATGCTCCCCATCCAACCTGATGGAGCTTGAGAGGTCCTGCAAAGAAGAATGGGCGAAACTGCCCAAAAATAGATGTGCCAAGCTTGTAGAATAATTCTCAAAAAGACATAAGGCTGTAATCGCTGCCAAAGGTGCTTCAGCAAAGTATTGAGCCAAGGCTGTGAACACGTATGTACGTGTATATATTTTCATTCTTAATTAAAGCAAATTTATAAAAAAAATGTTTCTCTTTGTCATTATGGGATATTGTGTGTAGAATCTTGAGGGAAAAAAGTGAATTGAATCCATTTTGGAATAAGGCGATAAAATACCAAAACATGGAAAATGTCAAGCGCTGTGAATACTTTCCGTATGCACTGTACGATGCACAGACACACAGATACACAGAGAAACCTGGGATTCTTGCAAGAAGCAGATGTGTGGGGTCAAATGTCATACCTGACTGACACTAAACATATGTGCATCTAAATACGTTTAGCTGTGCACAGGTATGTGGTTTCTTCTGCAACTATGATCACTTTAGACAGATATTGCAATTCTAATGTGTTAATCTTTTTTACTTTTAGTGTAAAATATTTGATGATACTGAATAATAATTTAAATCAAGCATTGCTGCAGTAATGACATGTTTGGCCATGACAAAGAAATGACCATGACATATCTTCAGCGTTGCGGTAAGGATTGAAAAGTGTGGGACAGGTTTTACCACATTGAGACCACAGTTGAGGGACATGAACAAAAATGTTGTTTGAATGTATAAATGTTTCATTTGTTTTTATTAAACCATAGGAATCACTAACTATTTTTTTATGTCAATGTGTGTAATGACACTGTGTTTATATTTATCAAGCATCATATCACAAATTGTAAAAAAAAATTCACTGCTGGGAAATAGAAGTGCCTGTATTTGCAGAAACACACATGTGCCATCCTGAGCAAGAAATGTTCCTGATGTAATTAACCAGTTAACAGAGTTCATCAGCAGGATCGGCTGTATTGTGGGACGATGTTGTTTACTGCATCTGGCCAGATGGGGGCAGCATTGTAGTATTGCGGGGACCAGCCAATGTTGCCTGGTCTGCACCCTGTAGCTTCTCTCCTCTCTCTCTCTCTCTCTCTCTCTCTCTCTCTCTCTGTCTCTCTCTCCTCTCTCTCTCTCTCTCTCTCTCTCTCTCTCTGTCTCCTCCAAAGGCCTGATCTCCTAACAAGGTAGAGCTGGCCTTTCACCACCCAATATGGCAGTCATCTGTGGCCCGTGCAACCTCTGTTAATGTCTGTTTTTGCCTGTGCTCACTTGTGCACTCGCGTGTGTTTGGTTATTCAGGAAAAGTCCCTTTGTTGAGAGCAGGTCGATTCTGTCCAGACAAAATAAAAAGTAAAATGCAAAACTTTGAACTATGTAAGCAGAAACTCACTCAGTATTCTCTCCTGTTTTTCAGTGTGCAAGCTGGGCATCCATAAGAAGTGTGAGGTGAAGGTAAGCAATGGAGAAAAAACGTATTTCTTTGGTTGGGGGTGTTTTGATTCTGTTTGAGGAGAGCTTCAATGTTTTGGCAAAAAAAAAATTGGCCTAGCATATACGGAACCAAAAAAGGGGGTCATGTATTGGAGCTGCGTATTTCACCCCGCAAACAAGCGTTTGCACACGCCATATGACTCTCACACGCACGCACGCGACGGCCGTGCCCAGGCCTTCCCAGCATCCTTCAGGAAAGTGAGTGATTACGGTTCCGAAGAGGAAGTGCGCGTGGAGCGAGGGAAGGCAAGATAAAAGCCGAAAGGAAATTAAGGAATGTGTGAGGAGAGGGCGGAGGAGGAAACCGCCTGAGCTTGAGGTTGTTTTGTAACTCCAGAGGTGTTAATGGAAGGGGAGCGCTCCTTATGTTCCGGCTCTTTCCCTCGCCGTCTCTCCCATACAGACATCTGGCGGTCGTGATTGAAACGGAGGTTTGAGCGGATGAGAGGGTCAAGCTCGATGAGCCACTTAGTTCCCCCCCCCCCCCCCCCCCACTCTCCCCTGTCCGCCCAACCCCCGCCTCCACCCATCTCTCTCCCTCGTCCACTCGCAGACCCCCACTCCCCCCACCCCGTCTACCAATTGTGGAGAAATGGCAGAGGGTGCAAATGGTGTTGATGAGAGGTCGCTAGGGAAGGACCCCCACCCTTTCCTAAAATACTGATTTGGCGTCCATCTCACAAATGAATCAGGGAAGTTTATTTCTTGGTGAGTTGCTACAGAAAGCAGAGTTTTGATTTCAACCCCCCCCCCCCCCCCCTCCAAACAAGGTAGGGTACTCGCTGGTCTTGAAGGGTTCATGGTTGTAAATGTGTGGTTATAGAGACGGTAGCAGTGGTCATTGTTCAGGGCCGAGAAGGGAGCCTTTCAACACACCCGCAGAAAAATCGCCTATGATCTGCTTCTGACCAATAAAACACGGCAACTTTGTCTTTCATATAGTGACCCATTTTGGGTTTTGGAGTCATTAAAGTGGGTTGTGGGCCAGTGCAGTAGGCCAGAGTGAATACTATATCATTTTTATGCTCTAAATTTTTTTTCCCCGTCATTATTCTGAAGGTTCTGTGGCGGGGAATTCACTTTAGGATGCGGAAGCCTGCATTCACTCATTCAAATAAGTACAACAGGCTTCATAGTTTATGAAGAAGTAATACAGAATCTGCTGCTAAAGACATCTAATTTGAGTCTGTCTGCCCATGTTAGTGTTGAGGCAATCTTGTAGATTAACCATATAGAGAGCAGTGGTGAATATGTATGTTGTCTTTAAAGCTGGAATACGTGTAAATTAATTATATGACTATATTATTTCTTGAACTATGTAACCTGTAAATGCCTTATGAGCTTATCTCAACTGTTGTACCCAAATCTAAGCTCTTTTATTTGTCTGTTAATATAAACAGACTTGTACGTGTGAAAATATGTTTAGAACTTTATCTAGAAATTATTTGATATCTTGAATGGTCAGGCCTCCCATTCAAAGCTCTGTCTATGAATCTGAGAGTAGCTCAACTTCTCCAGACCCATCCCCTTAGCTATTTTATGTACAAATATATTACTTTTTTGTTGTTCAAATAAAGAAGTCTGTGGACTGTTTGTGCAATTTTAGCTTGTAAGATTTCAAACATATCTAACAATGCACTTGCAATTCCAAATGCCACTTCCAAGTAAAAAAAAAACATATTAATGGTAAAAAAAAAAATCTGTATACAGTGCATTCACAAGTATACTGACCATTCACTTGTTTTGCATAATACATTTGCAAACATCTAAAAATGTTTTGGCACTTAGTCATTATGGGGTATTAGGTGTGGACTGAATAATTTCCTAATGCACCGTTTAAGCAGACTTTTTATTTTATTTACATTTTTATTTGAAATGCTATTTACATAAATATCTTATTTCTGAATCTGAAATTTTACTCCACATAGTTTTGTACCTTTAAATAAACATTAAAACGAGACTGGCATCAGATCAGTCCTGAGGTACACTTTCACCCAGGGGATACGATTTAAAGAAGTGACCTATAAAGCTGGTTGTTTGCCAAACTGAACTGTGTACGTTAGAGCGGTGGTTCCCAACCTGTGGTCTTTGGTGGTCTAGAAGGTGGTCCGCAAGGATGAAAATGTATAAATATACAGTATGAACTATTAAAAATATTACCAGTTAAAAGCATTTACGGGATTATATCCCATTCAACAGTGAAAATGTGTTATATTCGCAGCTAAAATGTAATTGCCAAGTATTGTATGTACAGTTCTGTGCCTCTGTGCATGGTCAGCTTTGTGAGCTTGGGAGGATTCTGGTCCCCAGGAGTGGCTGTAGTCTTACACGGAAGGTTGACTGGCACTAAATGGGTAACATTGAATCTCCAAGATGACTTTGTCCCCGAAGAAAATTGCCACACTACATTACAGTTGAAAGGAGAGATTAAGCGAGGGGGAGATGGAGAGAAAGGAAGGCAGAGAGAGCGAAGGGAGAGGAGAGGTGGAAAGAGAAAGCGAGAGATAAAGCTAGACTGCTGGAAAGGCAGATGTTGAATGCAGTAGAAGACTAACAAACCAGGGGAAAACATTCCAATCTCAAATCTTGAAGGAACTAATGTGTTAGAGCACGGTGGATTTCATCAACAACTACAGCCCTTTGGACTGCCTTGATGACTTGAATTCTGTTGGTGCCCTTATCCCCATGTTGGCTTAGCTGAAACCAAACATTTATGTTGTTAGCTTAATCCACTGAAATGACCCCTAGATGAAAATAAATTAAACAGTGTTATGTAGGCCCTCTCTTCGTGTCAGATCACAAACCGTGGAAAAGCAAATAGCCTTTGTAAAAACATGATTGTGGATTAGGCTGCTGATTAGTTTTTTGGGGGTTGACTCAGTGTTGACCTTGTACAGTAAATATTTCATGAAACACTTGTTATCATCAGAAAGCGCTCATGCAAATCTCAGCTATTCCCTCGTAGCTACAGTTCAGTGCCCTAAGACTACGCCTTGGATTTAGATTTCTCCTTATTTCACAGAGTTTGTCTTCTTCTAAGTCACAACACTCCTGCAACATCTCTGCGACATTCCTCCAACTTCCAATGGCAGTAGCAAAGCATTAAAGACGCTGTAGCTGCTTTGTGTGATTTAGTTAGAGGAGATGTACCAGAACACAACATCTGAAACACAGCCCTGCCTGTTAGCTAGAGGCAGACAGTGACTAATCACTGAACTGTAACTATGACTAATTTGTTCTCTCTCCTCTTCAACCACAAACCAACCAAATGCCTCTCCATGTATCTGTGTAGCTGAAATTAGAAAGGGACCCCTGCCAGTGTCGTATTGATCGGGGATGTTTACATTCCCTGGGTGGGAGAACTGGAGGGTCTCTCCCTTTAAGGGCTGTGATGTCCTGCTGCTGTCGACAGAGAACCTGCTGTGACCCTTTACTGTTTATACTGTTACTCCAGGTGTAGATGTTTGTAGAGATTTTGTGGTCTGGACGGTTATATGTTGTTGCCAGAACTTTGAGAGGGCTGGAGTTGAAGCTGAACTGCTTTGCTACAGTAGTTTCAGTAGGTGGACTAGAATGTTTTCTTTTCATTGGTGACCCAAAACCTGAAGTCTTTTGAATTCTTGTTTGCAAGAACTACAAAAATCCTGTTTCAAGCCACAACCCATTCCTGAACCATGAGCTAAGAGAACATGGCTTCCTACCAGAATCCTGAACCCAACATTTGGGGAAGAGAAGTACTGCTCAAAAGCATGGACAAAGTGTGGAGAGGGCAGTGACAACTTGACAGAATTGAAGAGCCATGCCTTAAATGTTGCATTCGACCAATCGCATATTTCCTCGTCCACCTAACGTAACCATGCGCTGTCCTGTTCCACAGCTGCCAGAGCACACCGCGACGGACGTCATATCGTAGACGCTAGCATAACAATGTCTGTTTGCTATGCGAGCTAGCTGGTATGCTGTGATTGTCGCTGTGATTGTGTGACTAGATAATAATAGGTTCAGTACACGCAGTCGCGTCAGCCCTCTCCTAGGATGTTTCCCACATCTTGGAATGACTTTACAGCTTTCTCCCGCTTCTATAGAACCCCATTCCCAGGCCTGTTCCCTCCCTTCTCCCTCACTCTGGATGATTTATCCCGGCCGTGTCATGGAAAAGCTCTCTGGAACAGGGCCGCTGTGGTTTCAATGTTTCGGTGGGATGTTGGGTTGGAGTCGCCAGAGTTGGTTTGGCATTAAGGGTTTAGGGAGGAAAGGGGGTTAAGAGAAAGATGGAGGACTGGATTGGGGGGGGGGGGGCGTTTTGGCCATGTCTCCTTGCCGACCCAGTCCCCACTCACCCCACAGTCTGAATCTTGGTACATGCTGTTTTTGTGCCCTACCTCGATGATGTATGTCAAGATATTATCACAGTAAAATGGTCAATCTCATTAACACACTTTTCTCATCCCTTATTTGGTTTTGATGTGGCTTGGTTAATATTCATACAAATTATAAAACAATTTATTTCCACAGAAAATGCCTGTAGTCTCTTACCGCTAGCTGTTTACTTATCAGACAAAGAACGAAGTGTTCTAATAACCAGGCCTGTAAACTTCCTCTTGCCGTCAATGCTGATTTTGTTGGACGCTGTCCAGGGGTTTAAAATGGGACGTTGAGGAAATGACTTGTGGCCGTAGCCCACTTTTTTTTCTACTTCATGGTATTGTGAAGTCTACTTCACTTTTGTTTGGACTTCTAACAAGCCCAAGAAGGAAATCTATTTTCCCAAGTTGCACTTAAAGGGACCCATTTTGACTGTGCTAAAATGCGAACATGTTCTACAAATACCCAAATGGCACTTGCTCAAAACGTTTCATAGTTACAGAAGATTTCCTGCTGTTAACTTGTAACATTCTTTAGAGTTTGTCTTCTATGACCCTAAAAGTTTGGAGCTGTGGTCATTTCTGGTGTCATCTCCACAATACAGCCTCATCAAAACGTTGCCCGAGCGGTTCTAGCTAGAACAATATGCCAACGTCGGTGGTTCTAGCATTTGATCCTACCATAAAATCCCACCCTTGCCGCTTTCCTTTTTGAAACAGTGAGTTTTTTTGTCATTCCAAGAACTGCGAGAGGGGGATAGAATCGAGTCAGGCAGCTTCTTTTGATCTTTATTTGGCCACAAATCCCTTCGGGGATTACTGATCTGCTGCTTGTATTACCATGCCGGTACTACGACGAGTGCATAGCAGATAATATGGCTCTCGAGGACGTCTTATTTATGAGACATAATTTAGGGATATAACGACTCCAATGAGAAACCATGCGAGGGGAGTATCTCTTCAAGATATTCTTCAATAAGTTCAGTTGTGGTTAATGTGTCCAGTCACAATGAGTCTGTGCAGTGACTGGGCAGTGTTTCCCTACCGGTCACTGATTGGCTATGGCCCTGGTGTTTTATTAGGTATCCACAGGTCTCATGGATGCTCTTGAGGTTGAGCTAGTGCTTTGGCACATTTGGCCATTTCATCATGGATGCAGGGGCACAAATGGAACCAGGGATTTGAACCTGATTTGCGAAAGGGGTGGTAGGGAGGATTGTGTGTAAAATATATTGAGAGATTTGTGCCCCTGCATCCGAGATGAGTGGAAGCAAGAGAGAGCTTGGAAAAAAAGAGAAAGAAATGATGACACCGATTACCCCCTTGTTTCTCTTCATCTCTTCTCCTCCCCTTTCCTCTTTTCCTCTCCCCTCTTCTGTCCTTTCCTCTTTTCCTCTCTGCTCCTCTCTTCTCTCCTGTCCTCATTTCCTCCTCTCTTCAACCTCCCATCATTGCAACAGATGCCACTCTGTTTCCCCTCTTACAAACTCGCCTCTTTAATGGCCGTCTCGCACAGTGTCGCCATGGCAACGCCCTTCACCGTCGTAGATATACAGGAGATAGATGGGGCTAGCAGACTCTAATAGCAGGGTAAAGATCAAATGAGCGATGGCATCGGCTAACTTTCAAGCTTGTCTGGAGGGCAAACACCCTAAAAACGATGTTTTGTTTGTAAAATTCATGACAATTTAAAAACGTTTGCGCGGCACACAACCAGCTTGTCATTTCAATCATTCATACATTAAACCCTAGCCCAATGTTTCGCCATGACGTCCGTTCAATTAGTGACCGCAGTCAACATGGCTAAAATCCCACCTGAGAGAGTAATACATTCTCGGAGATCTATGACAGGGTTTGTACGTAGGGGACGCAACCGCGGCCCTGGCAAAAAAGTGGCTTGTGCACGGTCACCTGTGGACACGTTAAACTGCCTCCGAGCCTGCCAACTCATGTTTAACCTGAAAGAAGAGAAGGTGATGAGAGAGATAGTAAGGGGGCGTTAGAAGTGGTAGAGAGAGAGAGAGACTGAGAGAGACTGAGAGTGAGAAAGAGAGACTGAGAGACTGAGAGAGAGATACAGAGAGAGATACAGAGAGAGATACAGAGAGAGATACAGAGAGAGATATAGAGAGAGATACAGAGAGAGATACAGAGAGAGATATAGAGAGAGATACAGAGCTAGAGACAGAGCTAGAGACAGAGCTAGAGACAGAGAGAGATACAGAGAGAGAAACAGAGCTAGAGACAGAGCGAGAGAGAGCGAGAGAGAGACAGAGCGAGACAAAAACAGATTAAAATGAGGACAGAGGCCAGGTGAAAACACACACACATCAACGTGAGCACACACACACCCATCCTGTTAAGGAATTCCTGCTTAACATACACTTGGCACACATCTACCTCCATTATAAGTGTGTGTGTCAACAGAGGCAAAATAAAATGGAGAGAGAGGGAGAGGGAGAGAGAGGGGAGAGGGGAGGGGGTGAGAGAACATGAAGAGTATAGAGAGAGGCAAGCTTCACAACAACAGAGGGTCCTCGTACCAGTGTGCACGCATAGCTCTCTCCGTTCCTCCTCTCTGGTTTACGTCCCTGAATCTGAAGACGCTCGGAGCCTTCTCTTGGCCTTATATAGTGTGTTTTAAACTTTCCTGGCCGCAGACGGATTGAAGAAACAAGCCAGCGGTAATAAGTGTGGACCCTGGAGAAGTGGAGAGGTGTGCGTGTGTATACACACACCCACACACACGCGTGCACGCTTTTTGTTGCGCACGCAATCACACATAAACACATTCACTGGCTCGCTGGTCTGGCACGCGTTTGGGATTAGTCCTGTTGTTTAAGGCGGAGCGGGACGGACACGAAGACTGTCTCCGGCGTCCGAAGGGGGTCCGCAGGCAGAGGTAGAGAGGGGAGAGAGAGAAGAGAAAGGGAGAAACGGGAAGGGAGAGAGGGGCCAACGTTAAACAGGTAAGAGACTCGACTGTACTGTCACCGGCAATGCTGTTGATGGACTGACGCCGCCGTCTGTTTTGGCTCGTTGTGTGGAACGCTGAATGGAAGGCAGGTGCCTGAATCAATAAACTTCGGGTTCTCCTCGTCTCCATCCGTGGAGTGGCGATGGGCCTGGCAGATGTTCTACATTGCAGTTTCCTCAAAGCGACGTCCTCCGTTGCACCTACTATCTATTGCATGTGGGTTTGTTACAGAACTGTGAGTTTCCCTGATAATTTCGGAGCCGCTACAGTCGGCTACTGCCCATCCGCGCTTGAGAAGTAGCACGCCAACCGCAGCGCGTTCTTTCCATCTTTAATCCTGGGAACCTGTCTGTCTTTAGAGACGGCTACAGTTCATTTGAGTTGTTCCGCTTTTACCTACCAAGCGGAGGAGATTTGCGACTGGTCTCATGGAGAGTTGGGCTGACTGGTGACTTTGGCCAGACACACATGTTTCTGATTTACTATAACCAGTGTCTAACAGGGTGGACAAATCTACCCTGACTGTAGGATGCATTAACGGTGTGAGTAGGCGTAATGTGTGTGTCTGTGTATCCGTGTGTGTCTGTGGGTGCCCAATAGACCACACACTCTGCCCCTCTTCTCTTTCCCTCGTTCCCTGACTGACACTTCCCAGCGATGATGTTGACTGATGAGCACCATCAGTCAGTTTTGACCCCGGGCTCAAACAGGCGGCAGCAGTAATATGGGAAAGGTCAAAGAGTCACCGGCAACTAAATCTTGTTTCAGTTCTTGCAGTTAAAACACATTTGAAGGGGGGTCTGTTTGTTATGGTTGAGATGTTCAGTATTTTTGGCCAATCTCACGTTATTTGTGGACGTTTATGTTTATGTATGTTGTTACAAGATGATCATTCAGTTTGATTCAAATAAAAACAACCGTTACTTAAAACCGATTCCGTAAAAACACTTTTATGACCACGAAATGTGGAGAAGACACTGAGTTTCATGTTCTCCTTTAAACACTTACACATAAACAGTCAGTCTTGACACCGCGAAAGACCTTCAATTTCAAGTATATGCAACGTTTTGGCATTTTCATTTTCATCTGTCACTATTAGTCTTGAGCATAACATTCCCCACCGCTTTTCCTCAGCCCTTCCAATAAACCTCTTAATAACCTGCCAGAAGAGGCCAGCGTCTCATCCTCCAGCATTAAGATGTTGTGTGCGGCAATTATGGCTGTGGACTGGCAGCTTTCCAGATATTTCAGATCCATTCCTTTCTAAAAATGATATCTCCCCTCTTCATCCAAATGCCTCCCTTTCATAAACTTGATTATCTGGGGCCAAACTCTGAAACGCCTCATTTATCCCATCCCTCTTGAGAAAATGAGTGTTAAGTGAACAGAAGCTTTATTTGTAGAGGTATTGTTTTTCGAGATTCAATTACAAATGTTCAAGTGAACGATTGCCTCCCTTCAGTATCGTTGTTTTTAACATTGTAAAAGCTGACTTTAAATGTAAAGATGAAAGCGTAAAAATAGCACCTCCTCAAAGTGCAGCTAAATTGAGCTCCTAAATAGTATGTGTTGTACATTAAATCGTGACGACACCTAGTCTGAACGTTGTTGACGGGGGTGGATTTGGCCTGTTTTTAGCATGGCCACACAAGATCAACACAGTCAATTAAGGGATGCTTAAGTCCAAATTAAAGGGAGATAGTGAACTGAGAAAATTGGTTGTGCCGTGTTTGCTGAACATGGTATGTTGCGCTGAGACTGGCTTGGATACATGTGCGTCGCTGTGACATTGACGCTTGCTCCGCAACCCAAACTTCCTATGCTTTTGTAATAAAGCTGACAGTGCCATTAGTGGTAGAGTGAGTGGAAACATATAGCGGTGCGTTCTGGTTCAACACAACCTCTCAGAGTGATACCCGATCTCGGTCCATTGCAGTCCTCTTAGCGCGGTCCAAGTTTAACTACTCACACAGGCCAGTAATGGTCATAACATGCGCACGATAAAGACCTCCAGTTACTATCTTCCTGACTTGTAATGCCTTAGTGTGGTCGCATGAAAATCCAATTGGCTTCCACGTAAGAAGTTTTCAGCGATGGTCCAATACTTGCCGCAATTGCACATATGATGTTCATCCCATTCTTGTGGGGGGGAGGGCTTGCTTTGTGGTTAAGAAGGTATGGCAGTGGTTTTGGTTTTGCTATTGGGTCCATAGACTGGGTCACGGGTTAGTCGGAGTCCATTCACCGCTGACCGTAGTTTAACCATGATCCAATAGCTGGTTACGTCCTGATTCATGAATCCTGTGTTCCCACACGAAGAACTTCTTGAAGAATGATATGATTGCTGTTTTCCCTCCACTGTAATTTCAATGTTTTCTTAATTTTCTTTCTTACTGATTTTACCAGTTATCCCAGGGTCATTTTAGTTCCAGACATTTTAAACACAAAACAATTTTGAGATGTTGAATAGATGTCGGCTTAACCTAAGGACAACAGTCACCGTTCTCGACAAATTTAATACTGTTCCCGGCAACATGCTAGTCATAAGTTTTTAATGTTGTCACAACTACATTTAAAAGCTCCCTAACCGTTCTTGCCGACCCAGAAGGATTACATTACAGGTAATTCCACTATTAAATAGGATCACTTACGTGCTACATATTGTGTCAAAATATTTGACGTGATTGTACAGGCTTACCTCGTCACAATACCAAACCGATTTATTAACCATTCCCAAATAGAGGCCTGGTGAACTCTATAAATCTACCTGAAGTGCTGTTCTGCTTGAAGTCCTTATTTGGTTACTTATAAACTGAAGTATTAGCTGGCTCAGGCAGGCTGCCACTTCTTCTGGTGTAGCTTATTTGTGGGATGCCAGACGAAGCCTCTAGGAATGCCAAATGTGGTTCCATCGGCAAGATTCTTTTTCACTGGAACCAATGAGCAGATTTATCTCCCTGACGACAACCACACATACTCATCACGTTTCTCTCACGTCTCTCTCCAGATTCTGATCTGTGGTCCTCTTTCAGTTTTCTTACGTATTGGTTGAGGTTAGGCTTTGGGGAATGCATACTGATCCTAGACCTGTGCCCTAGGGTGACTTCTAACAGTCAGCTACGCATCATGTTCGTAGGCGTTCTGTCCGTATGGCATTTAGTGGCTATTAATTATGTTGCACAACTGAGTAATGAGAGCAGCCAGCAACGCTGTCTCTTAGCACCGCCGTTTATGGAGCAGAATGCTTAATGCTTTTTGGAGAACAGTGCACTGGTGGGCTGCTTGTTCCAACCTGTTGTAAGCCCATCAGTGACTCTGTGGAAATGTATTCATTCCTAAGCGTACGAAAAACAACCAGAAATCTTCAAATGGAGTTTTAGCAAAAGGAAAAGGGATTCGAAGTAAACAGACAGTTGGTATTTTACAGCCAGTTGGAGTTGTATCCTTTGGGAAAGGTTGTCACTTTTGATGAGGACACATCACCTCTCAGGGTATGGATGGACTTCACACCGAGGATTAGCCCCAGGTTGGACCCCGTTTTCAATGGCTGGCTTACCGTCTCTTTGTCCGGTTCTGCCTCAGTGCATTCTAAGGCCCCCTCGTGACTGGACATATTAAGCCCTCGCTGGAGTGTCGGATCGTCTCCTCTACCATAAAGAACCTGCGTAAATGTAGCGGTAATCTCTGAGGTCAACTAGGCTGGGTCTATTTGCTATGGTCACATACCTCCCTCTCTCTTCGCTCGTCTGTCTCTCTGCTCTTGTCCTCTTCTCTCCAGAGGTATGCGTCCTTTCTTCCCACTGTCCTCTTTCTTTCCCCCCTTTCCCCACTCTGCATATCTCTCTCCCTCTCAGCAGCACAGAGCCAGAGAGCGACTGAACAGAACCATATCATTTTTCAGGCGTCGGACCTGAAAAACTTTGTGAGAAAGAACAAAAAACAAAGATGTTTCTCACAGACTTTGCCTGACATTCAGGAGTGAGCTGGCAGGCACCTGGGAGGTTGCGGTGCTTTTATGTTCCTTCCAGTCTGAGCCCGGTAGAGTTGTATTAGTTCAGTCCGTGACTCTCACTCCACCTGCCGTATAAGGCCGGATCTGGTTGGCTTTTGTTGACTAGGTTCCAGAGAGATGTGGTCCGTGTTCTCCGAGGCGGATTTTCTAAATTAAGACAACGAGGCGGATTCGTGTCTGTTAAGTGGGAACACTTGGGGGGTTTATTTTGTTCTGCCTGTTGGTCCCTGTATGCCTGTGTCTCATCTGTCTACATCAAACTCTGCGCCGTCTATTTAAGAAACTCCTGCCGGTCTTAAACCCGAGCCTTAGCCATATGGCTGACATTTTAGATTAGTCGAGGAGACTCCACATCCTTTTCAGTAGGAGGGCTGTCAGCGGTGAATAAAGGAAGAAGGCTTCTCGGGGTGACGTTACGGGGTCCGCGGGGATCCGCGCGGTGCTGGTTCTGCGTCAGCAACGGGTACTAGAGGGTTGAAACAACACTCCAAATGGGAGGCCCCTAGGGGTCGGACCTTGGCATTGTTTAGTGGAGACTACGAGCGCGTACTTGGAGACACGTACGCGAATCGGGCATTGATACGTGCACGCGCAGACACACGCACGTTTGTGCCGTCGACCCCGTTCCAACCTCACGCGGTTCTCGAGTTGTACAGTACGTGGATTCACCGGAATCTGCGGAGATGCGTTCATCTGGGTTTAATCAAAGGACTGTTACTGTCTCGGTCACTAGAAGTCACACTTTCCTGGTAGGAGTCTTTTGCCTGTTTCTTTGTTCTGGATCCTTCTTTTAACTTCATGGGTTTTAATGATTGCCAGTCATCGTTGCCCAAATGTAAGACATCATGACCTTATAGCTGCAGAAAGGTACAGTTGCGGCCTAATCTGTGTCCACGAAATTGGCCTGAAGACTATGGTGTTAAACCCTGTGTAACTCTACTGACGTTGTGTAAAACCCTGTGTAACTCTAGAAACTGTGTGTTAAAAGCCTGTGTAGCGCTACGTCAAAACCTATTGAAATCTACAGGCTCAGCAAGTCAAACTCTGCCTAATTAACAAGTCTGTAGAGTTACACAGGGTCAGGGTTACATATGGTTTAACACAGAGCTTGTGGCAAACCTTGTAGTTACACAGGCTTTACCACAGAGGTACAGAGGTACTATAGAGGTACACAGGGTTTGACACAGAGCCTTGTAGAGTTACACAGGGTTAAACACAGAGCCTGTAGAGTTACACAGGCTTTAAGACAGAGCCTGTAGAGTTACACAGGCTTTAAGACAGAGCCTGTAGAATTACACATGGTTTAACACAAAGCCTGTAGAGTTACATAGGATTTAACACAGAGCCTGTGGCGTTACACAGTGTTTTCGCACAGAGCCTGTATCGTTACACAGGGCCAAAATCAAAACCTGTGTAGTTACACAGGGTTTAACACAGAGCCTGTAGAGGTACACAGGGTTTAACACCGAGCCTGTGGAGTTACACAGGCCTAAACACAGAGCCTGTAGAGTTACACATGGTTTAACACAGAGCCTGTAGTGTTAAACAGGCTTAAACACAGAGCCTGTAGAGTTAAACTGGGTTTAGTACAGAGCCTGAAGATTTAGACAGGGTTTGGCTTGCAGAGCCTGTAGATTTAGACAGGTTTTGACATAGAGCCCGTTGTGTTAGACAGGCTTTTAACAATGCCTTTGAAGTTACACAGGGTTTAGCACAGACCCTGTAGAGTGATCCGGGGTTTAACACAGAGCCTATAGAGTAAAACAGGGTTCAACACAAATCTGTAGCTCCACAAGGTTTAACACAGAGTCAGCTCCCAGTTAGTCACTAGTGCATTTTGAACAGTTACTCTAGTAAACGAATGTCAGCAATGTCAGGTCAATGAAAGGCTACAATCTAACCACCCGATTAGCTGTTATTAGTGGCGCGTAGGAACACAGCGCTTTTAGCTTCTGCAGCCTGCATTTGTGTATCAACCAGGGGTCTGTCACAGCGGACTAATTACAAGGGTTTCCTTCCTGCTCTGCCGTCCACTGATATCGCCACCTCTCCGCCCGCTAACAACAGTTCACTGTCGCATGCACATAATCACGGGCGTTTGACGCTAGCATTCGCCTGGAAAACATCCCGTTGACATGGCCAAAATAGAGCATTCCGTGCACAGGAATGAACGTACACATTCGCGACACTACATGATTACGTGTTGGTTTTCGATCTCCGTTGAATTGCCCGATCGGTTTTGTGCGAGTCTTTACCGTTGTACCCGAGCATTCAGATCTCAATGCAGTCAGCTGAACTAAATACTGGCGTAGGTCAACTTTAGATGATGTCAGAAGGTTTTCTAGGGTTTCCATTGGTCGGAGGCATCTTAGCTCTTCTGCTTCCCTTTTGCTTTGGGGGTAACTGTAATTAGATTTGATTTGTTGTACTTTCTATTTCTTCCTCATTCCCTCTTCTCCCGCCCACTTTCTGTTCAATTTATTCTCCTAGTTGTGATGGTGTGTGTGTGTGTTATGGTGTGTGATGTGTGTGTTATGGTGTGCGATGTGTTCTGGTGCTGCACTGAAGACTCCACTAATCCTATTATTCCAGCCTGAGTTTCATAAGAACCTGAGGGCAAGATACACTGCCAGTCAAAGGAATGACTCTCTCTCCCTTACACACACTCACACTGCACGGCCTTACAAAACGCACAGTGTTTGCGTGCGCGTAGATCCGCGAGCCTCGTACAGTTACGAGGACACGGATCCGTTGAACTTGTATGTGAACCAGGGGTTCTCTTGGCGGCATCACGTGACCAAGTCCGTCTCCTTGATACTGGAAGCTCGTCCTCTTCTCCGACTCTCTGGCATTCATGGAGTCAGATAGGTGTGCTGGTTTGGCTGTTGTCCTGACCCCGGCCGCAAGTCCCTCGTGGCTGTGTGAGGAATCGGCGAAGGTAGCTCGGGCGTTATCTTTTATTCTCACCTAGCCTCTTTCTGTGAGGTCCCGTGTGACTTGGCAAGGGCTATTCTTTTCATACTGGGAATGTTTGGAAGCAAGACATGTTAATGCTCTCTCTTTCTCTCTCTCTCTCTCTCTTTTGTTCTTTCCTCTCTCTCTCTGTCTCCCATTATCTCCCACCCATAGGCTCATCATTGTGTGATAGGTATTGTAGATAGGGGCTCCTGAGATTCCTGTTCTAACCTGATCATCCGTCTGTCTCTGTTCCTCTCCGTCCGTCTGTCTGTCTGTCACACTAGGTTCTCGCTGATGCGTGCTTGGCACCTACCGGATCACCCACCAAGCCGGTAAGTACACACTGTGTGTGTGTGTGTGAGTGCGTGCGTGTTGTAAGTTGTACCATTAGGTGTGAGTAACTGACCTTAAATTAGGGGCCGATTTCACTGTCTTTATGGCGGACTCACGACTGTCTGTCTGCACATTAAGTCTGTCTGTCTGAGTGTCTGTTTATCTCTTCATTAGAACCTGCCTCATCTACTCTATGGAAAATAAACTATGGCAGTGCCAGCCATTCCCGCAAACTGTAATCCTTCAAAACTGCCATTTAAAGATGTGCGAGATATTTCAATTGCTAAAGCTGTTTATGGCCTGGCGTGTTCTAGCGTTTAAGCACAATCCGCGCCAAGAACTCCATTATGATATGCTGTTTATGGGAGGCGAGTGTATGAAATATGGATAAGATCTCTTCATTGGTTACCGGTCAGGTTGACCATTATTTCCGTGGTTGGCTAGAAGTGAATGTCACCACAAAGCCACACGCCATGCTGGGAAATCTGCCTTGAGCGTTGTTAGTCATGAAGTTGTAGCCATCAGAGTGCTTCTCCGCACGTCTAGTGACAACCTGGGATTGAGTTTAGAATACACACTCACAGAGTCAGTATGTCATATGTTCAGCTGCCATGTGTTTCTGCTCTTCTAGGGGCTATGTGCGTGTAGTCATGAAATATCTTCAATGCCTCCCTCCCGTCCATCTTTCCTTCCTTTCTTACCCTCGTTCTTTCACCTTCCCTCACTCTGTCCCCCCTCCACTCCCACCCTTAGCCGTCCACTGATCCTCCTTGGGTGAGATGAGAGAAATAATAAGGGTTGTAATGCTACTTTTTGTCCTCTAGAAGGTGCTCTAGTCCACAGCACCTTGCCATGTGTCAGGAAGGCAAAAAGTAGTCGGTGCCTTGATTTCACGACAAACCGCTCCTCCATTCAACCCCGACAGGGAGCAGGGTTTGGGTCAATTCCGTTTCCGAGAAGTCAACTGAAATTCGGAATTCCAATTCCGTTTTCGCTCCCGGACGACTCCAGGGGGAAACGGCGACTGGGAACCCCGAACTCCTGTTTACTTTCCTAATTGACCCCGGCCCTGGTCGCGACCCGACCTTCCGCTAATCCAAAACAGTCCTCGTCCCGACATCCGCTCCGGCTCCCCGGTGGACTGGGTCTGTTTTGATGGCTTTAAAGAAACCGCGCCGCTGCTTCTCCCGAGGCCTCCTCCGCGTCGATTCCTTCCCGCGCCTCCCGAGCATGGCGGCATGCTTCTTCTCCTGACGGGTCCAAAGCCACGCGAGACACGCCGCGAGAGCGCGGTACCACGGGAGCGCTGAATAGGCTCGCCGATTTCCACGGCTTGGCCTGATAAGACGGCCAACCCCCCCCCCCCCCCCCCCCCCCCCCCCCCCCCCCCGGAGAGCATGTTTGACTGATGGAGACATATTCCTGCTTCTGAGTCTACCTGGCGAAACATTGAGGATGCTTCAGCCAACTCACCCAAACTGTTGCGCACACACTGGTTGCGTGTGCGCGAGTGTGAGTGCATGTGTGCATGCGCGCATGTGTGCATGAGTGTGTGTGTGTGTGGTGTGTGTGGTGTGTGTGTGTGTGTGGTGTGTGTGTGTCTGAGGGTGGCAGTGGCTTTACAAGGTTCTTGGAGGAGAGAGCTCTGTGGAAAAACCCTCACGTCTGCTCTTCTCTCCTCTCTCTGTCCCCGTCTGTTTGTCTCTCTCTCTCTCGCTGTGTCTCTCGTTTTCTCTCTCCCTGCCTGTCTGTCTCCATCACTGTCTCACCTGCTGTCTCTCCCCCATTTTGTCACTCCGTCTCTCCCTGCCTCTGTTTTTGTCTCTTTCTCTCTCCGTCTTCCCTTTCTCTTTTGCTCTCTTTCTCTTTTTCTCTCTGTTTTGCCCCCCCCCCCCCCCCCCCCCCCCCCCCCCCCCCCCCCCCCCGTGTCCTTTCTTCTATTGGATGTAAAAGAAGTCACTCGCCTCGCTCAATTCACGGGTGAGTAATGACACGCGGGTCGAGCCCTCGTCTCTGTTGGATGAGCCGTTGAATCAGATCCACCCGCACTGAGATTCACGGGCTGAGGAAGTGACCTCACCTGCTCCCCATCTCTTTTCAGCCTGCCACGCCCCAGCTGCCGTTGAAGCATGTAGAGACCCCGGTAAGTCTGCTTCCAAATTCTGGGACGTTCGCCTCACTGTAGCGCCGGCAGGCAATGTAGCACAGGGGGCAGGGGTCTGCTAACGAGGGACCCCCTGAAAAGGAGCCTTGCCGCTCAGGAACCTCCCCGCGCTGGACTGTTACGGGCCATTTTGTCCGCGGCGGTGTTCTCAGAGGGAGAAGCCCTGGTAGGGTTGAGTTAGATGGGGATCTGTCTTCTGGGAAGGGACGTCAGATGAGGAGGAGAGGTGTGGGGAAGGCCAATCAAGAGGGGGAAAGA